>PVJL010004186.1:0-136794 GCA_004026885.1 Lyroderma lyra
TTTATTGTTAGACTTATTGGGGTGACATCTGTTAGCAAGGATTACATAGGTTTCAGGCATACAGTTCTACAGTGCATTGTCAACTTGATGTATAATAAGTTCACCACCTAATGTGACTTCTCTTTCCATCACCTTATATTTAGCTTCCCCCCCTCCTCTCCCACCCCCTCCCCTTTCTCCCCTCCCTAACCCACTCATCACCAAATAAACATTAACCTATTGATTGTGGCCATGGGTTATTTGTTTGTTCATTTCCTTTTTTCTTTGCTTTCAGTTCTATATTCTGCATATGAGTGAAATCATACAGTTCTTTGTTTTTTCTGTCTGGCTTATTTCACTAAGCATGATGATCTCCAGGTTCATCCATTTTGTTGCAAATGACAGTATTTCATCTTTTCTTAATTTTTGTTAAGGCACTTTTTGCTTATAAATTTTGGGAACAGTTTCTCATGTGGGAGCATAGTTGAACAAAATATAGTTTTGTCATAGAGCAGATCAGCTGGGTTCATGAGTTTGGGGACTGGCAGGTGGATGGGGAACTTGATCTTGTTCCTATTTTAAAACTTTGTTTACTGGCAGGTATCTGATGGTTACAAAATCATTTGGTGAATTTAAAGATTTGTTTAAATGTATGTAATATTACTAGTAGGTAGCCTTTTTACATTAAAAATAAGTATGATGACAGTGGCTGACTTTTCTAATAGTTTATTCAGCATACCAATTTCAATTTATCAGGTATTTCCAAAGTTACTCTGTTCCATGGCCACAGCTCATGCCACTAAATCCAGCTGTCTTGAAGATATGCCCTTTGTCTGGGGGCGACCAAGTAATTAGGTGAATGGATCAGCTCATATCCATCACTAACCACTGGAGAAAATGATTCAAAATGCATTCTCCACTGGGCCACAATTATATTGTTTTTAGCTAAAGGTCTCTGCAACATTTAAAGAAGTAGAAGTAAGTGTATTGTGATCTTTAAAATCAATAGTAAATATGAAAATGGTGAAAAGAGTGAGTTTGAGAATGTAATACTGTTTACTATTTCAAAATTTCCAGAGAAGAATCATCAAAACAAATTTTGTTTAGCCCTGAGGTTTGATGTAGCTGAGACATATTGAGAAGCTCTATACATAAGTGCTACAGATGTGTCTATTTGGACAGTAAGCCACCTACTTTGATTGGGGGTACTGTTTTGGAATGAATACAGTTAGATTTACTCTAAGAAAACTCTAGTGTATTTCTAGATCCTTTAGCCAGAATAAAAGGTAATGAGGCGAGGTCTCTGTGTCAGGGAAAGTTTCCCTGGGCTAGTAGTCAAATGTTTTCATTTTTTAATGGAAGTAGGCATGCTTTTAGATTAAACTGCTTTAAGGCTATTCAGAATTTTCCCAGGATTATATGGATCATCTTAGAAAATGTATATTCAGGGTGGTTAAGCAGCATTAGACATGTATGTTTTTTGAAGAATCCAGCCAAGTGTATTAGTGCCATCTTGAAGAATGACTTAGAGTTCATCAAAACATCTTCTGTAGGAGGAAGGGACCTGGTATTCAAATGTCTCTGTTTTGCCATCTGCTGTGCTATCATTTTACATGTTCCTTATCATGACTACATGAGGTAGGTAGTATCATGCCCATTTCACAGATAGGAAACTACAGTTTGTTCAAGGTTGCATGAGTATTATTAATAATCAGGTGACAGCATTGGGATTTGAAGCCCAAACTGGTCTGAACACAGAATCCCTTCCTTTTTGCTACTATATCTCCCAGTTTTGCAACTAGTCAAAATAAATTTTATAAGGTATAAACTATGCATGGTGGGGTTAATAGCTTATATTTTAGTTTAAAAGGACATAATTATTTGCTTTGGCTGATGAAACCTTACTTGGAAATAACTTAATAGTTTAAGGCAGGGAGTGGCAGCCTGTTTTTGTAAAGACTTACTGGAATACAGTCACACTCCTTCATTGCCTATGGCAGATTTCATACCACAACACACATTTCAATAGCTTCAACAGAGTCTATATGGCTCGCAAAGCCTAAAATATTTACTATCCACCCCTTTACAGAAAAAGTTTACCCACCTCTGTTCAAAGGAAAAATGTATAGAAATGAAATAAACTTTTAGTTTTGCAGATCGTTGTTTGTTTTCCTGTGGGTTGGGCAAATGTAGAAGTTGAATTGATAGTGTAAAATGGCTAGGATGTGAACATTTCCCTTTTTTGCTGATAGTGGTTTGGTTGAGGACATCTCAAGGTATCTATTTCATTTTCTTGCCTCCTTTTTTATTTTCTGGCTTACAGTTACAGCAACTGTAATGCAAAAGTCTGAATAAGTTAATTTAGTAAATTCTGTGTTTACAAGTACTCTCAGTACAGAATAGAACTCTGCCATTGAGGTTAGTTGGCCTGAATTTAAGGAGAGACTCATTGCTGGAAGGGGTGTGGGGTGGGTAACAGTTCCCCTAGAGGACACACTGGATATGGGGAGGGTGTTTTTGTTTTTAGTGTAATGTATTGAAAAATACATTATTTTGTTATATATCAGTGTCCTTTTGTTTCTCTTTTATATTGGAGTTAAGGCATTATATTATTTTTTGAAATTGTATTTAGGTTGATATTATCTGTGATTTTCATTTCAGGCTAGCAAAGGGATTTATAGAAATTTGTTTTATAACAAAGGGAGCATTGCGTATGTCTTGAGTATTTGGCATTTTTTTAAAGCTTCCAAGTAAAGAGAGCTCCCTTAGAAAGACATAGAATTCTGTACTCAGAGGCTGCTTATGCATAATTTCTTGCTCAGTGAAAGGCTTTAAAAGTCGGGTTTCAGACTGGGTAGGTTTCCATAGCTTTCAAGGGAGCCTCCAGAGAAAGACAATCCTTAAACCTCATTTAAATGTCAACAAAGAATAAGAAAGCACACTGAGTAAAATTCAAAGAGAAGGCTTGCATACCTTTTGTTACTGTTTATACATGGAAAGTTCAGAAAAGTCACCACTAATCCAGGGCCACTGGTCTTTAATCAGGTGGCTATGGGAACTAGAGCTCCCCTTGGAGCTCAGATTTTGCTTGCAAGGCCCTGTGAGGCAGAGGTAAAAATTATTTTCTGATTCTACCTTTTAGATTTTTCCAACAGGGTGAAATGGACTGCATTTGTTTGAAAGTGTTTATAGTTATGTCTGTTTGCTGCAGATGTTTGTGGAATTTTGTTTTTCATATTCAACAAAGAGTGAAGCAGTTTCTTAGCCTGGAAGAAGGGTGTAGTGGAAGAGGTTTTTGTACCTTAATTTGAAATGTCCATTTCTTGGGAAAAGTTTGTAGTGTAGGATGATAGTGTTTAAGTTCTTTTTGGTGCAAATTGCTTCAAAGCGGCATAAATTAATGCTGCTATTCTGCTGCCCAGAGCCATCATGCCTTGAGCATTTGATTAGCCAAGGGTTTGTTCTACCATTTTTTTAAAGCTTGCATGAGTTTCTGGCTGAAATGAAACATTGAACAAACTGTTAAATCCTCTGGTGAAGTCTTTATTGCCCAGATCATTCATTCATTTAACAAATACCTAGTAAGTACTTACTGGTTGCCAGCTCTAGGCGCTGTTATAGGAGTTGTAAATGAGGCAGTAAATAAAACAGACTAGAATGCCCATCTGGTGGGGGCTTGAATTGTGGTGGGTGGAGGTAGACAGTAACAACAGATTCAGGAAAGATGGTAATGGTAGGGAGAGGAGATGGAGAGGGGCAGAGAGGGAGACAAATGGAGGGAAAGGGGAAAGAGAAAGTGGAAGACTGAGGCAGGGACAGAGAGAGGGATACCATGAGACCATTGAGGTTAGTTGGCCTGAATTTAAGGAGAGACACAATTAAGGCCATCTGGTGATTTAAAAATTTGATTTATTAAATAATGCCACCATTACTTGAAGTGTCTTGGAGGCCCCAAAGATTGCTTGCCTAAATGAGTTGAATTTTCTTAACTATATTCCTTAGTCTAAAACTCCTTTTCTGCTGTCTAACCACTATGCTGAAATTAATTTTAAATAATATTGAATGTCAAAATAAATAAAGTATAAAAAGTAAATAAAGTACATTTTGGAATCTAAAAAAATAAAATTCCTTCTCTGTTAAGGTTGGGACCAGTCATATCCAGCCTGTTTTTTATGTTTGTTTGTTTTTTCAAAATATTGACCTCTTGGAAACACTTTTCCTTAGGTCCAAAGAACACTGCAGTCAGTGTTGGTCAGGAGGCCTAGGCTAGAGGCCTAGGCCCTGCCACTACCTCACACTAGAGCCTTGTCACATCCTCTGGTCACACATCTCCTGGTAATATTCTCTGTAATAGAGATGATTGGGCTTAAATCATCACAAAAGTTTTTTTCAAGATCAAAAATGATAGAAATCTACCTTTGGTTAGAATCCTGTAATTAGCATACATATAGGGAATTAAGTTTAAATTTTCACTTTAAAGCCAAAGTAGCTCAAATTCAATGTTTTTTAATTAAAAAGGATTAAAACTTGATCTTTAGGGGTTTGGGGAAAATTACTCTATAACCAAAGGGTAGCTGGCTTTTGTAAACTTCACTATAGCTTCTAATTATTATTGACCTGCATATAGACCAGCATAGACATTTTATAGATGAAGATATGGGTGAACTTTCCATGTTTGATAAGTTCAACACAGCCCAGGGCCTGTGCTCACCCACCTAGTACATTTTCCATAGCACTGCACTGTTTCCTCTGATCCTAGTGTGACATTATTTTCATGTACTTTTTAAAGAGATGCTTTATAACTAGGTCACCACCAGCCATGCACTATCCCTAGAGTAAACTTTCTTCCTAGTATTTATAGGGTTAGGACTGATTTATAAAAGAACTTGTTATGGTGTCAGCATTCAATAATTATTATTTCATAATTGAAAAAATGCTAATAATTTGTTAACAAATATACTGAGCACTGTTCTAAACCCTTCATATGTAATACTGCATTCATTTTGTTCCCAGCTATGCTGCAGTAAAATAAAGATAATGGCAGCCTAAGGCCAGAGAAGTTAAATAACCTGCCCAAAATTGAGTAGTGAGTTGCAGGGTCAGAATTTGAACATCTGTGCTTTCCAGCATCATGCTGTTCTAGATTTTTTCTGTACATTTCAGGGATCAATTGGAACCATTCAACAAAGAGAGGTTCGCTGATGAGATTTTACAGAAGACCTCATCATGGAACTGACTCAGGTTACCTGAGTCCTTGAATTTCTCAGATTTGTATTTGTTTCAACTTTTAGTAGCAGTTTCTAGGGTAACTCTAAAAATGAGGACTTTAGACATAAAGACTGCATATTATATGAGTCTGTTTATATGAAATGTCCAGAATGGGCAGATCTTTAGAGATAGCAAATTCATAGTGGCTTAGGGACTGGGAGAAAGGGGAGTGATGAGTAACTACTAATGATACAGGGTTTCTCTTTTGGGGTGATAAAAATGTTCTAAAATTGTGGTGATGGTTACAAATCTCTGTGGATATACTAAAAGCCATTAAATCATATTCTTGGAAAGGATGAGTTGTATAGTATGTGAGTTATGCTCATAGCTCATGAAGGTAAATGAAGGAAAAATGAGGACTGTCCTCTGTTGTATTTAATTTATTTTAAAATTGAAGCTTTTTAATGAGGATTGAAGAATTCAAGAAGACTTTTTTTGTGTGTGGTTTGTAAATAGGAATGGGAAGGTTAAGCCTAAGCTGACTGTATAACCCAGCATTTTAAATTTCTTCTGTTGACAGTAACTATTTGGTTTCTTTGAAAACACTGACTTGTTAAAATGTTTTAACTATTTTATAGTGTCTGATTACTAAAAAGGAAATTTGTGTCTGTTACTGAAAACTATCCCCCCAATATATAACCTTGTTTAGTCAATAGAATACTTTCAGGATAAAAACATCTGACTTGCTCTATCTAGTCCATCTCATTCCTTTTCATGTCTCTGAGAATAGTGGGTTATTTTGTTAAGATTAGAATTTAAGATTAGAGAGGTTTTTCAGGGCTGTTCTTTCTGAATTTACTTCACTGTAGAGTTATTGTTCATTAATCTTTCATAAAAGTTATTTCTAATTTTAGGTTGTGCCAGTCTTAGTAGTTTCAGGTTTTTGAAGCTTAGTATTCCTTTCTATAAAGTATTCTATTTTGCCCTAAATGTTAATTTTTAAGCCTCAGCAGTAGTTCCCTACTTTCAGTGTTTTGGGATTTGGTGATTCAATATACAAGCTAATTCCATCGTGAGGTTTCACAATATTATGTATTTTGCACATAATCAATCATTTATTCATCAAATACTTAAGAGTGTCAACTGTGTGCCAGGATATAACCATGACCCAGCTGGATCCCCAGCTTTGCTCTTGGGGAGCTGCACTCTGGTGGGAGTAGCCTGGCAAACCTTATCTTGTAGAATTGTCCTCACCTGGCCATTCCTCTGCCTCTTCATCCCATAGCTGCATCTTTTCATCTGTCTTGGGCCTTACTTAAGGATAGTGACTGGCACTGGGAAACTATCAGATGACTAGGTTTTGTGCCAAAGGTGTGTTAATATTCTTCATGCTAGATTTTGTTAGCGAGTGGTTGCTCTTTTAATGAACCTGGCAAAAAAGCCCCATAGATACCAACAGACACCTCATTAAATTGGATGTGGTATATATACCTTCATGTGTATCTCTCTTTCATTTACTTTGATGAAGAAAATTATCCAAGCATTGCTTAGTTTCCTATTGTTACTGTGATCTTCACAAGTGTAGATCTTGCATTAAATGGTATTGTGTATGTTCTGTTTATGATGCTTTCACATGTCTGAATTGTGATGAATATGCATTTTTTTAAAATAAAGTGTATACCTTCCCTAGAAAATGCTGATTAAATCAAATCTTACTAATTTGATTTCCCCTAAGCCCTGCCACTTTCAGTTACCTTAATTTGGAAAAAACAAGATTCTCAAAGGGGAAAAAGCTGTGAGTTCAATTATCTATCCTTTTTATCGCTTTGTTGCCTCTAAATAACCTTTAAAAATTGAAAAGTATGGAAATTTGAGGCCTGTTGCACAGTTACTAAACATTAAGTTCCTTTAGATGACAATTTGAATGCTTTGAACTGAACGTCCAGGTGTCATGTGTGCTGTTTTCTGTGGAGCTCCCCCATGCATACTTAGCTGCTGTTTTGTGTTCTTCCATAGTGCCCTGCACCTTTACCAGAGCTCTGTCACATGACCGTGCTGTGCTGATTCCTTTGTGTGTGTCTTTTCCACTGGGGACTATTATGGAAATAGGACCTATAAAATGTAGTACTGTTGGTTCTCAGTTGCAAAATTTAAATATCAGTTGTCACATATGTTTGAAATAGCATGCAATTCAGTTGATACTGAATGTTGTCTTTCTTGGTAGAGTTTCCAGTATGGCTTCTGCACCAACTTCTAAATATAATTCACACTCCTTGGAGAATGAGTCTATTAAGAGGGTAAGTTGAGTTTTCAGATATCCTATCTTTTTCTCTGTATTTCTTTTTTCATATTTGAGTATTAGTTGATTATTTTAGGTTTATTAAGTTTTTAATTTCATTATTCATTCACATAATGTAAATATTTTAAACATGTAGTTGTATTTATAAACCCCCCTTGTTCTAGAAAAGACAAATTACCTTATATGTGTTACATGAGTTTTGTTTGTAAATGCTTTCACATACATCGTTTTTGAGAATCTCTGTCTTGTGAATATTACATTTGAGGTACTAGGTCAGCAGTTCTCAACCTGTGGGTCGCAACCCCTTTGAGGGTCGAATGACCCTTTCACAGGGGTCCCCTAAGACCATCAGAAAACACATATAAGATATTTACATTACAATTCATAACAGTAGCAAAATTGCAGTTATGAAGTAGCAACAAAAATAATTTTATGGGCATCACCACAACATGAGGAACTGTATTAAAGGGTCGTGGCATTAAGAAGGTTGAGAACCACTGTACTAGGTAATCCCTTGCTCCTGAACATTTTCTGAAAGAGATATTGCAAGGCCAAGGGCCACTGAGAAGCCTGTTACACTTTCCTAAATATTGGCATTATTTTCTAATTTTGATGATAAAATAGTTACATGATCAAAACTAATACAAGGTTAACAGAAAGTAATTCAAAGTATTGAGGAGAAAATGGTGTAAATAGAAGGAAATTTTTGAACGTGTATTGAAAGGAAGAGATGAATTTAAAATAAGTTTTATCCATGACCCTTTAAGGCATTTAAACATATTCCCAGTTGTCCACCAGAAAGGTTAATTGAACTCCCACTGGCAGTGTAGGGGGATGCCCAAGCAGTCAGAACTGAGCATACTGGTATCCTTTAATTTATATTTCCCTGATTACTAATGAGGTTGGCCTTTTTTTTTAAAGTAAGAAGGAATGTGTTTATTGACCATTTGTATTTCATTTGTGAAATGGCTCCCTTTGTGTGCTTTGCCTACTTGCCTTTGGGGCATTTAGGGGGATTCTTTTCTTTTGATATATTTATTATTTATATATTATATACTCAGTTCTTTATCACGTATATTACAAGTCTTTGTCATAGTTATTTTCTTAGTTTTTATTGCTAATATTCCCTGAGCTATACACGACATATCTGGGGCTTCCTTATTTTATAACTGGAAGTTTGTACCTCTTATTCCTCTTCACCATTTTCACCTAGTTTATTTTCAGCTTTTTAGTTATATTTATAGGATTTTGTTTAAATATTTTTATGATATTTTGTTTAGATTTTTAGAGTCACAGGTTTAAAGATTTTTATGTAATTACATATATCAGTCTTTCATATTTTCTGCCTTTGGTATCATGTTTAGAAGGACCTTTTCATCCCCAAGATTACATAAGTTTTTATTGTATTTTAGTAATATTATGGTACAAGAATCAGTTCTAAACAAAAGAGTAACTTCAAGAAGGTAATTATAAGTCCTTGTGTCACATTAACATAAAGTATATCCTGTTAATCCCATGATATCCTGTGTTAATCAAACATTGGTTTCCCGTATTTTGTGATTAAATTAGGCTTTCTAGTGACCCAGAACTGTGTTACTTAAAAGATGTACTGAATATTAAATTTGCTCATTACACCTGTTTTTAGTTAGTAAGAAGTGGTGCTAAAGGATGAAGATTATTTTTTTCTGGTCTTATAATTTATATAAGCTGTGCAATTTTTGCTCCTTATTGAGGAAGGTGTTCTGGGCTGGGCACAATTTATCTTGTTCTCCTAGTTAAAAATGCTTAGCTGACAAGCACTAAAACATATCGAATATTGGCTAGGAATTTTCACTTGTGCCTGAATAAAAAAGGATAAAAACATTAAAAATTCAGCAAAGCACCCGTCTTTGTCAGCTTATATTTTACCTAAATACACAGTTAACATTTCTCTCTCATTTGATGATAGTTTACATTTCCACAGCTCCTTATAATTCACAGAAGTGTGATTGTACATTTTGTTTCATTTAATTATTCACAAAACCCCTGTGAGGGAAGTATTCACACGTGAAATGATTGCAATATAACTTTGGAAAACAACTAGAAAACAATGAATGAAAAGTAATGCTGAATAAACTCTTTGACCAGATAGATGTTAATGATATGTCTCATATGCCCTGCAGTGGACACAGGCAGCTTATCAATTGGTATGGATCTGCTAGGGCAACTGAATAGATTGAGAGACTCATTACCAGGCATGTAGGTCACAGTGGCCAGCTATGGCAAATTAGACTTCCAAAACTCCCCTGTGGGAGTTAATACATGACTGCCTGGGAGAGCCACCATTGTCATTGAGTATGTCACAGGCCTAGGAATACCTCTAAAGCCAGGAGACCTAAAGACATAGTACAGCAATGAGAAGAACTTGTGTAGATGATTCCTAATGCCCTTGTCTGCCCCAAAGTTTAAGGACAGACTACTCTTTCTTCTTATCAAGTTACTTATGTGAGGAAGATCTTATCATAATAAAATAAGAAACCCAATATATAACAGCAGCTATTTTCTGGCTTGTGAAAAGGTTCTATAAATACTGTTGCTCAGTTAAGGACCCATTGAAAGAAGTTTTCATTCCTTCTTTTAACAAAAGATAGATGACTAAATATTTAATATGAAAACAGCTGTCATGGTATACATGTATCTATAGAATATACTTAATATTTACTTTTTAATCATTTTCTTGGATGCTGTTAACTATAAAACAGCACTTGGAAGAGGTGCTTAAAAATAATATTAAAAAGCATGCTGACATTATTGGCAGACTAAATGTTAACACAGCTAATGAATTTTGAGGTTAAGTTGTATGTTTTAGTTGTTTGAATTTTCTGTGCCAATTTTCTCTAGTGAAAAATCTCTGTAATTGTTTTCTTTGAAAAATATATTTCGGGTTCATTGTGTACCCAATTGCTCAAAAACCTGGGCAAATGTAATGTCCTTACTTCTGATGCCCATGCTTCATTTCCAGGGTACTAGGGATGGAGTTAGTTGGGATCTCGGTGAGGCTGTTCCTCGACTCCCAGGAGAAACTCGCATTACTGGTAAGGATCTTATTAAATTAGTATTTGCATAACTTGATGAGAGCTCCAGCTGGATCAGCTGGCTTCAGTCCCTCATACTCTTTCGAAGTCAAATTTAAACAAATACGCTAGCTTTGTTTAAAAGTGTTAATATAGAGAAAACTTTCTACCTTAGTTTCTTAATCAAAGAATTCTTTCAAGAGCTTCATGCTCTCCAGGGGTAGTGATATATTTTTCTCTGTACAAAAGGCAAAATTATTTTGGGAAAAACATTTGGATTATCTCTTGAAAGTATCTTATTAGTGTTATGAGCTCTCACAGTTTGAGATTATAAGAACAAAATAATATTAAGGTTTTCTAGTCTGTGATATATGCTTCAACATGACCAAGTTAAAGGCTTAAAGTCTCAGTATTCTTTTCTTTGAAATATTGGAGACCATATTGCTGTAAAATATATTTCATTTGCCAGATAAGTAATGTTAATAATATTCATGTAACAATTTTATTGTTAACTTATTTTTTCATAATAAATTTATATTAAGAGGAATGTATCTACTGAACTTACTAATATTGATGTAACAGTTTGATTGTTGACTTATTTTTTTCATGATAAATTCATATTAAGAGGAAGGCATCTATTTTGGAAGGACTAGATCATTCTGGCTTAAGAATACAGAAGCATCTGACAGCTTCTAAGCCAAGGGCTGATACTGTGGGCTTTCACATCTTACATTAGGGTCCATACCCTCCTCTGAGATTCCCATGTGTTTGGTGATGATACAGTTACCACTGTTTCAGGGAATCTTTTGGTTTATTGACCAAGAGCTGGGTGATTTTCACTTTAATGACTAAGACATGGTGCTAATTAGATTACGGTCATAGAGTGCTTTTGTGAATTAGTTAGCTATGCACCATGAAAAACTATTCCATGTCCACAGACTCGCAAGGGTGATCCCAGTTTTGAAAAGGAAACCATCCAATTTCTGGATAAGAGCGAAGAGGATAGCTTACTTTTGGTGCTCTTTTTATATGAAGTTTTGGTGCTCTGCTCAGTGCCAGAACCTTAACCGACATGTAGTATCTGATTGAATTAACATGAGGTAGTATTACTGGGCATTTTGTATTTAGCACCTGAGGAGAAAGGAATTTCAAACTTGTTTAAAAAATTAAAAGCCATTAACACATTCAAGAACATTCTTGAAAGATAAAAGAAAGATATTTTTATACTAAATTAACTGCTAATTTAGTTGCTCCTTATGTTTGATTCTATCAAAGATGTACTGTTCCCTTGGCCATCTGTTTTATGTCATTTAAATATTTGAAATGAATCTAGCTAAACTCTTCTCTGGACTATTAAATGAGAAAGAGTGGATTATAGAAACATCTCCACTGCTGACATTCATTTATCAACTACATCACAATGTTTGTGTGATTAGAAGTTGGTAAACCTCAAGTCTTATCTGCTGGTGAGTTCATGAGACTGTCCTATAAGAATTGTCACCCTCTGGTTGAAATACCTCAAGTTACGGTAATAACCCCCTAAAGTAGGGTAGCAACAACAGTACCCTCATTCATTTCTGCTCTCTAGCTGTTAATCACTTTGCCCCAGGTAATAACAGCAAGCTCAGGAAGCACCCCTAGTGCCTGGAGGTGACATGTAGCCCCATTAGTTCCCTTATGGCTCCGGTTCACATAGCACGGTAATGCAGAAACATTGCCAGTGCTTGCTTTCAACATTTTCAGTGATTTTTTTTTTTTTACTGTAGCTATTCTTAGCCAAATAGTTTATATTAAATTAGTGCCATTTGTTGTGTATCTTGGTATATATTTCCATTATTTTAGGGTACTTTTTTTATCTTAATAGACAAAGAAGTTATTTACATATGTCCTTTCAATGGCCCCATTAAGGGAAGAGTTTACATCACAAATTATCGTCTTTATTTAAGAAGTTTGGAAATGGTAAGTAGAATCTAAGACCATAAAGATGACCCTAACTGTTAAAGATAATGCTAAACTGTTTCTCTTCTACCTTGCAAGGTTGACTGGACCAGATTAACATGGGGGATATATTTGCTTCTCAACTCTTAATATTTTGGCTTATGCAAAGCTTCTTTAACACTTGTATATGTAAGAATTGAGTGAATTAAAAAAAATAAGTTTTTCTCTCATGATAGTAGGGAAGGGTTGGTAACTACCCATTTCCTAGTTTGGAGAATTTAGGTGTAGAACAGTGGTTCTTTAGCAGAAGCACAGAGGAAAACCACTTGTGGGGCTTAAAGGCACTACAGATGCCCTACTGATTGCATCATAACATCCAGGCCTGTGGTTCAGGCATACTTGTGTTTTTAAAACATCACAGAGAAGGATATTGATGTGAATCTCTTGTTCAGGCTCACTGCTTTAGAATTTTCCAAGTGTTTGATTACAAAGCACCATGTAGCAGTTTAGAACTAGGCTGACTATGGTGTTGCCTAGAGCCATTCTACCTTTTCATTCCATGACCATGAAATGTTTGCCACAATATTTCGAGGAATGTTCCATTGGTGGAACAATGAGATGAAGACGAGATGCTACAGAAGGAGAAAGAATGAATAGTCGTTGTGGCTGTCACAAAAGGACCTGTGGTGAATGTGATGGATTGCCATTGCCCAGGCTGGGGTGAAGGAACAGTTCCATTTTAATGAGAGAGACCAAAGAGGAGAATAGGTCCAGGGTAGGCTACATGGAAGAGAGCCCAACAGCAGCTTGTACACAGGAGATGTTGAGACTGTTGGGGACATCTAGCTTTTGTTTTATTGCTTTTACCCTGAAATTTCTTCAGGATAGTTCTAATCTACTTTTCATCTTTTGCTTCTTTTGTGTTCAGTATTGTATCAAAATTCTGAAAACTATGTTTTATTACTCCTATTGCCTTAGCTGTGAAAGCCCACTTCTATAGTGTTCATAAACCTACAGTGTCCTGAGATTGGGTATTTTATTTGTGAATTCATTTGGGCTTCTAAGTAAGACAGGACCTGAACAAATGTTCTAGTTTTCCAAAATGCAAAAGGGTGAGTCTGGAAATTAATAGAGCAATGAGCTGGTTGCCAACTCTTGGCAATAACTGGCAGCAGTTCTAAAATTAATAATTTAAACAGATGATTTTTAAGTATCTAGGAAAGAAGGAAACCATTGGGAGTGTTATTCACTTTGTCTTGATTGAATAAAGGCATATGATGGCCCTGACAAAGAAACATGGGCTGAATGGTGGCGACACACTTAGGTGGAGTTATAGACTTTATTAAAGGCTTAAAGTCAACCAGGAACGGTGGATACTACCTCCTGTCTTACAGTGCAAGCCCTTCATCTCCAGTGTTTCTACTGCAGTGCAAATGAGAACATAGAAAGCATGTATGTCCAATATATGGAAAACACCAAACTAATCAATGTACTAGATGACAGAACCAGGGTTTGAAATTATTTTAATGGGCTAAGATATCGGATTGAAACTAATAATATGAAGTTTAGCATAGATAACGTTTACTTAATATAAACTAGTTGTAGCAATAAAGATCAATAAAGTGTGGAGGAGGTTTGTCTTAACAGAGCTCAAGATTATTTGATCCAGTAATTGGACATGATTGATTATAAAGTTAATAGACCTGTAGGCTGAACTAACAAAAGTATAATAATGATCAGACAAAATGAGACAGTAATCCCATTTAAAGTATGAAGTTCAAATTCAATACCACATTTTAAGAGGAACATTGTCAAACTAGAGAGAATTCAAACAAAGTGAGCCAGGCTAGTGATAGGGGTACCATAGGAGCGATGATTGAAATAGATGTTGAATCTGAAGAAAAGAAGATGAAGGGAGATATGACGGTTATCTTGGAATATTTCGAGTGCCTTCTGTGGAGCAGGATTAGACTCATTCTTTACAGCTCCCAAGGGTCAAATTGGGACAGATTGAGAGATTTTATGCTAATATATGGGAGAATCCTCAAAGATTAGAATTAAAGTAAGTGTTATAGTGCCTTTCACTTCTGAGACTCTTGATTTTTTGACCACCCACATATGCCTGGTTCTAGTTTATGCTGTCACTGATGATGAACTGGGCAATTTATTTCAACTGGGGTGCCATGGCAAGATTGTGTATATTGTCTGATAACCCCATAAAACTAACAAAAAACTATTTGTTGAAAAGAGGCCAGTAGGAAATACAACAAATGTTTTAGTATTTGAGATAGTTGGAGAGTGGAATTAGGCATGTTTTGTTTTGTCCTGTCCACTTGGAAGGAGCATGTATTCCTTTTATAATTGGGAGAGCACTAAGAAAGCTTTATTTTGTCTCATATGGCACTCTAGAAGGTGCGGATTAGCACTGAATGGGTGAATAAAATGTCCATTTGATAGTGACTACTAACTTTTTTCTTCTTACACTAAGTTTTACATAAACAGTTTACCAATTTGCTACAGCATTTCATCCGAGGTTGGAGAAGTTAGGGGTAGAATAGTGGGTTTTTAGCAGAAGCACAGAGGAAAACCACTTGTGGGACTTCAAAACACTACAAATACCCTATTGATTGCATCTGAACATCCAGACATGTTGATAAAAGCAAGCAGCTAGCAGCAGAAAACATCATATAACAAAGCTATTTATATGATTATGCAGAAGCCTAAAATCATAGTCATCATAGTGTTTCTTACTGAAAGTCCTAAATAAGAATATTAATTGTGGATTCTGCTGCACAACATGAATTTTTTGTGTGTGTTTGACAAAGAGCTGACATCTAACTGGCATTTTGAAGTGGACACCTGTTTGTTTCAGGTATGTAAATGCAGTAGTGGAAGTGCGGTCTGACAGTGGTTCTTTCCTTAGATTGTCGCAGAGGCCTTCTTTCATCTGGCCCTCTTTCAGGGCAGACCCTGCCACTCTGCCCTGCATGCTACCTGCAATGTGATCCTCTTTAGAACAAGGCTGACCAGCTTAATTCTCAATTCCAAAACTCCTGGTGGCTCCCTGTTACCTATAGAATGCAATCCATTCTCCTTTATGTGGCATTAAAATCCTTCTGACTTCTCTTTCCATGTCTCTTATACTTTTCTTAAACCATACAAAGCCCTTTCCCTTTTCCCAACATGCAAGGCCCTTCCATGCCTCTGTACCATCTGTTCTCAATGAACCTGGATGCCCTTTCAGAAGCCACCATTCATCCTTCAGATCCCACCTCAAATATCCTGTCCTTTCTGAAGCCTTCTCCAGAGTCCCTTGAAGGAATCACTCCCTCTTTGTGTCCCCACAGCCCTTTTTCATATTTCTGTTGCCACTTCTTATGAAATCTCCCCTGGCCACCCTATCTAAATTTGTAATACCCCTCCCAACACTTCCTCTCCCGCTTCTGTGTTTACTTAATTCTCCTGAGAACTTACCACTGTCTCCTCTACTTTATATATTTCATTGCTTCATCTTGTTTCTTATTTTTCTCAGGACAGAAATGCTTGTCTGCCCTTTCATTGGTATACCCTCAGCACTTAGGACATATCCTGGCACCTGAAGTTGCTCTGTCAGTCTGTGCAGAATGGAGGAATTCATTTTTATATGCTGCTTTCTCTGTGATCATAACTAATGGCCCTTTTGATCCAGTGTGCCTAGCTAGCACAGTGTCTAGTAGACAGTAGGCACTCAATAAAAGTGTATTCAATGAGTGAACTCAGGAGAGAACAAGCCTTGTCACTGTGGTTTGACCACAGAGTAGACACTACTGAATTGTAGCATCTCAAAGACCCATGCCACCTTTTGACCTTGAGGGTGCTCAGGAATGTGGCTTGGGGTTGATCTTGTAACTCCAGTAGGGGCTATTTTAGGTATGTAACACTCTGAAATCTGGTAGACTGTTGCGGAGAAGAGTGTGTCCAGGTGCTCTTCTAGGAACCCTTTGGGTTTAGGTGCTATCTATAGAGGATGAGAAAGACAAATCTATCCTTTGTCCATTCATGGATTCATATCTTTATTCCAGAAATATTTGGCAAGTCTTGTGGTGAATCTAAAATGTCCTGGGTGAATGAAGTAGAGTAATGAAGATGAGTAATTGTGGTATAATATGGCAAAGCCTTCGGTGGTTGCGTAATGCTGTGAGGTTGTAAGGGAGAGGGTAATTAACCATGTGATGAGTCATAGAATGCTTTATAGAGGAGGTGATATTTGAACCGAGTCTTGAAGAATGGTAACAATTTCCTGGACAATAGGGAGAGAGGGAGGAACATACCAAGTAGTTTCTGTGTTCCATGTATAACGATACAGAAAAATACCATATGCTGAGGAAATGACTGAGTGATCTATTGGAGATGGAATATAGAAGGTAGAGGGAGGAATGAGGAATGGGAGGAGATGAGGCTGTATGCACATTACACGTTCCATGGAGAACAACATAGCAGCTATGTGTTCAGGAAGAGAAGTCGGGTTGCAGACTGTATGATGGATTAGTGAGGCAAGAAGTTGCTTTAGTTTTCCAGGTAAGCAATAAGGGCCTATTACAGTTGTAGTTATGATAGAAAGGAGGGAACAGCTGTAAAAGATTCAGGAGGATTTGGAGTGGCCATTGAAGGTGAAAATTGAAGGAAAGACTTGAATCAAGAATGATTCCTGTGATTTTTTTGGCTTGAATGGTTGGAGCTGCTTCTAGTCATCAAACTAGATGTTACAGGGGAAAGGAATATGTTGGATACAAGCCCCCGTGGAAATAAGAATGAATGTGTAGACTTAAACCTGTCCAACTGCCAGGTGGAAATGACCCAGAAGCAGTCAGAAACATGACTCTGAGGCTTCCGAAGTTATTAGCATATCAGTATTGATAAAAACTGTTTCCATCCACAAGATAACCCAGATGTGGGCTGAGGAGAGACCCTCTAGGGACCATGACCACTTTTCTGGTGTAGAGATAGAAAGAAGAGCCATTGAAGAAGAGAAAGAAGCAACAGTAGAAAATCTCCTGAGAGAAGGTTTTGGCAGAAGTTGGTGGAAGAGAAAAATCTTAAGAAGAAAGGGAGCATGGTGTGAAATGTTGCAGAATTCAGTAAGATAAAGAATGAACAGGGGCCATGGAATGTGACCATTAGAAAGCACAGGGAACCTCAGGGAGAACAGATTCTGTAATGACAGCAGTTTGATTGGTCTCTCTGGCTCCTCCTTCTACCTGAGGCTTTCTCTCCCTGGCTTCAGTCACTTTTCTACAGATAATACTTGTTAACAAAGCTTCTTGAGTTCACCTAGCCCTTTCCCACACACTCTTATCCCATCTGACCACAGCCTACAGGCAAAGCAGAAGCTACCACTGCCCGTTCCCTAGTCCTCCCATGGCTCTGTTCTCTAGCGCTGACCTTTCTTCTGGCCCCAGTTCCTTATTTTTTCCTGTCCTGCTGGAGATCCCTTGACTTTCTACCTGGCATCCCAGAAGCCAAGCCAGAATTCTTCAGCTGTCTCTCTTCTCAGTCAGTCAGTTCCTTCTTTTGACTGTTTTTGTTTCTCTTGATAGTGTTAATTTTCTTCTCCTCATATGGAGATCACTTCTTCCCCTCTCCCTCCATTTTCCTCTGCAATCTTCACATTTGCCTAGTTCTTTCTAGTCCTCTTGCCCTACCCTAGTCCAAGATCTTATCACCAGCACCTATCGCCCAGTAGCCTCTCCCACGCCTTTCTCCCTAGCTTCCTAAGGCATTCTTACATTCTTTTTTTTTTTTTTTTCTTGTATGTGGGTAGTTCCCTGACTGGGAATCAACCCAGGCCGCCGCATTGACAGCGCCAACGCCGAAGTCTTAAGCCATTACACCACCAAGGAACTCCTCATTATTACATTCTTATCATTCCCCTGCTTAGAAACTCTCAGAGTCTCCTTTCTTCCCTCATTTCAGATTTCTTAGCCAGGTATTTCAGTCCTCTACACTTGCCCCTAACTCATCACCCCTAATCCATCATACATGCTTCAACCTGAATTCTCTTCCTGAAATACACATCTGCTGTGTTGTTCTCCATATAATGTGCATGTAGCCTCATCGACTCCCATTCTCCAGTCCTCCCTCTACCCTCCATATTCCAGTTGCAACAGATCCCTCAGCCTCACTCCACACTCTGGCCCAAGTACACTACTCATTGTTCCCTAAACAAGCCCTATCCTTTCTCCCCTCTGGAATTCCCTTCAGGCCATTTACCCAACCTAGAGTACCAGACACAAACCCCAACACTTAAAAAAATATTTTGAAATATTTAAGATAAGAAAGTCTATAAAGGATAATATAAACATCTGTGGATCTACCACCCAGGCAAGGAAATCTCATCTCCCCTTTACTCCAGGGGTAATCACCATCTCTGAAAGTTGGTAATTCTCACTCCTGATTATTCCACACACTCCTTTTTATAATAGAATGGAACTCATAGACACAGTCAATAGTTTAGTGGTTACCTGGGGGCAAGGGGAAAGGGGATGGGAGAAGAGGGAGGGGTGGGAGAGGAGGGAGGGGGAGCCAAATATATGGTGATGGAAAGAGAACTCACACTGGGTGGTGAACACATAATGCAACACAAACAATGCACTGTAGAATTGTACACCTGGAACCTATGTGATTCTTGTTAACCAATGACCCCAGTAAGTCTAACAACAACAACAACAAATTAAAAAATATAAAAAATAATAAAATAGAATGGAATGTAAGAGATGTGTAGAAAGCTAACTGAGTGGAAGCTTTTCAGCTTTTGGAATAAGGAGATGACAACCCTTGGTGGGATAATTTGTTTCTAGGATTAAGACTATTAATGAGATGAGAAACATATTGGGTATACAATTGTCATTTTCTGATAAGTCAGAAACTGTAAATTCTTTCTTGATTAAATTCAAGAAGAAAATTGTTGTTAGGATTTTCTTTAAAAGATAGGAACAAAGTCATAGTGATTCAGTTCTTCAGGAAGAGAGAGTATCATGCAAATATTTTTGAATACCATTCAAGGCCCTCTATAAAGACAGTTAACCTTTATTCGGTTAAGGTATTTCCGTAAGGGATCAGAAGAGTAGAGCCTGTTTACTTTGCTTTTTGAAGTTTACCAGTGCAGAGGCAGGGTTTGGAGAATTGAGATAGCTGGGTGGCGTACATGTCCATCAGACTCTCTCAAATACTTGGTTGTGAAATGAGCTTTGGACAGGTGTTAGGTATCATGCCACCCAAGAGCTGGGCATCTAGCAAGTGTGGCAGGACTTAGGTTCCATAATCTCTTAGGCTACAAGTGCAGCTGTAAGCCTTGTACACCACCCAGAAGGGAGGCAAACTTAACTTTCTATTGTGATCATTTCAAAGGGAAGGCCCACCCATTTCATTACAAGCATGAACAAAAAGAATTCCTGTAGTATTTTTCTTTTCAGGAAAATACATTGGAAACTTTTTAAGATTGTTCTTTTTTTAGGTTCTTCTGTCTAGTGGATTTGGTACATCTTTCCCTTTTAAAGGAGGTGGAATAATGTTAAAAAGACTTAGACTAATAAAACATTCTAGTGTGTCTGTGGGTAAGAACATCAGTGGACATATAGGATCCACACTGTAGGATTCACACTTTTAAACTTCAGTCTTAAATCATCTCCTTATATTGCTGTTGCAAAATGAATGTAGCTTAAAACAATTCCTGATAATACTCTAGGTCTCCTTGCCTTTGTTGCCATACCATTCCCAATGAAATTCTGGGGGCTACTGAGCCCTGTTGTTGAAAGTCACATAGTAGACTTAATTACAGCAGACTCTCCGTTAACCAGATCTCAAGCAACTGGCAACATTTTTTTGCTGGTTGCTTAAGATTTTGTTGGTTGTCTACCGATCTCATGGGTGCTGGTTAACTGAGAGTCTACTGTATTTCCACTACAAGTTCAGGCTTTCAGATCTCAGAAGGGGTCTCATTGCTGCTATAGCAATTCTTTTAATCTCAGATTGACTTCTTGTTTTATATCCTCCATTGCATCAGTGACAAACCTTCCATGTTCTTTAGTTGTCCTCATCTCTTGCTGTGTTGAAAAGTTAAAAGTCATCCTCGTGGAGCTCCCATAAATTCCCCTCTAATCACCTAATGTCTGCTTTCACTCATCCTTTCCTCCTCTCCCATCTGAGAGGAAGAAACTAGATATTCTTGTCCATCTCCCCTACTCGAGCCTTTCTTCTTTCTCCTTTGACTTCCTCTGGAGCCTTAGTGCCCTGTCATTCTTCTGTGTCTTATGTTTGTGGTTTTCATTGGATCCTCCCCTGGCCCCTACCCCCACAGACATGCTCTAGTTTCTTCATTTTAAAATACTTTCTTGCAACCCATCTACCACCTGATATTACTACAACAGACTCTCAGTTAACCGGCACTCATGGGGATTGGTAGATGTCAGATAAATGTAAGTACAGTCTCCGTTAACCAAAACTCAAGCAACCGCCAAAACTTTTCCGGTTGCTTGAGTTCCAGTTAATGGAGAATCTACTGTATCATCTTTTTTCCCCTTGTTTGCCATATTTCATTAAAAAAATATTAGTGCATGCATGTTCCTTCCTCTTCTGGACTACTAACTCCTTCACTTCTTGTGGTCTGGCTTCTGTCCCTATTGAAACTACTCTTTCACTGCTTAATTCTAGTGGCCTTGGTTGAGTTCTGAACTTTTTAACTTCTCTGCAGTTATGGATAATGTTGATTACTCCTTCTTTCCCTTGTATTTTTCTCCACACATTCTTGGCTTTTCTACTTTTTTCTAGCTTTTGCCTTTATTGCAATTCATGTTTTCCTTCCTATAAGGTGTGGTAAAAATATATGGTGAATGTATAAAGAAAATTGTTATAGTAAAAGATACATTGCCATTAATCTCTCTCAGAATACCACCCCCTTGCTTAAAACACATCCCATCGTTCTTTTTGCCACTTACTAAAGCAGTTCTAGAAGTCCTGTTTTGTGTATTTCTGAGAAGTGGGCAAACAGTTTCATCTTCCATCATGACAAGGTTCTATGTCTCACATCACTTCTGGTACAGCAATTTCTATCAAGCAAAAACATCCACCTTATTCACTAGATGTGGCATCTAGTGACTTCTGTTTCTTTTCCAAAGTCAAAATGATCATGAAAGGTAAACATGTTGAATCCATTTAGGATATCAAGGCAGCCGCAACAGCGCAACTAAAGACACTTATGAAAGAAGACTTCTTCAGAAAGTGGCAAGAACATGGGATAATTGTGTCAAAGTATGGTGGTGGGGTATTTTGAGGGGATTAATGGCAATGTGTCTTTTACTGTAATATTTTTTAATTTAAACATTGAATATATTTTTATTATACCTCATATATCCTTTGTGTGTATTTTCCCAGAGTTCTGTCCTCAACTTCTTTCCAATTCCTTAGCTCCAGTCCTGATCTTTTATTTGTTATTTATTGGCTATTTGAGAGCCTGCTGTGTGTTAAGCACTCTGCCAGGCACTAGGACATAGTGGTGCACACAATAGACACAGTGTCCCTCTCTCTCATGAAGCTATAGTTCTGATGAGACTGACAGACATTAATCAGATAACTTAAGCAAAATATAACAACAAGCTGTGAAGTGTTGTGTGTGTGTGTAGTACAGGTGCAACAGTTTGAGGAGCCTGCAAAATTGTCTCGTTTAAATGATGCTTGCATATCCTGGGATACAAAACTAGCCTCAGCAAATTCAAGAAGATTGAAATCATACCAAGTGTATTCTCAGACCACAAAGTTCTGAAATTGGAGATCAACTGCAAAAAGAAACCAGAAAAAATCACATATACATGGAGATTAAACAACATCTTATTAGAAATGACTAGATCAAAGAAAAAATAAGAGATTAAAAAATATATAGAAACTAATGACAATGAAAATACAACATATCAGAATTATTGGGACACAGCGAATGTTAATCATTCTCCAAACCCCCTTCTATGTTCTTCACATCTCTTAGTAGGATACATTGTCCCAGAAACTTGAGTCTAAATCTGAATCATCTTTTATTCTTCCCCAGTGGTTCATCTCCTTCTTTTGCTTTCTACCTTGGTCACTCACCACTTTCAGATCTTCAGAGTCTCTCACTTGCACCAAAGCATTAGGTTCCAGGACTCTAAAGCAGTGGTTCTCAATCTTCCTAATGCCGCAACCCTTTAATACAGTTCCTCATGTTGTGGTGACCCCATAACATTATTTTCGTTGCTACTTCATAACTGTAATTTTGCTACTGTTATGAATCGTAAAGTAAATATCTGATATGTGTTTTCCGATGGCCTTAGGCAACCCCTGTGAAAGGGTCATTTGACTCCCAAAGGGGTCGCGACTCACAGGTTGAGAACTGCTGCTCTAAAGAATGAATGGTGAGTGCTCAGTGCAGCTACAAAACTCTTCATAAATCATCAATATGTCATTAAATTTATCTTCTCATAATGCATTCTGTGGAACCCAGCCACCCTGATAGAAGGCCTAGGGTACTTCCCAGGCAATCCCCCTGCCACCCTGTCTTAAACCTGGCCCACTTGTTTGTTTTAAATATAAAATCCCCATGCTTTCCCACATATGTAGCTGATGTCACTGTTTATGGAAAGCTAATCTCCAACTGTTATTATTCTGTTTCTTAAGGATCACCTTTAACATCACCTTCACCACAGAACCTTCAGGTGACCTAATTAACAGAAAATTGTCTTGCCCTCCTCTAACGTTTCAGTCCACTTTGGACCTTTTGTTTAATGGCTCTTGGCACCTGGACCCTAGCATTGTGGCTATTTGAACACATGTGTCTTATCTCCTAGACTGGGCCTTGAGCTCTGTGAGGGCAATATTTAATCTCCATGGTCCCTACCGTTCAGTACAGTTCTTGTTACTCAGTATACACTCAGAAGAAAGTGAATGAATGTATCTTTTTAGATTGTTGCACTTAATGCTGCTATTTTAGATATTTAGAGGTACATAGGCATGGAATTTTGAGTCAGAATGGACCTTTGAGAATCCTTAAATATTTAATGATATTTAGATAACGACGAGTCAGGTTTCCAGAGAGTTAAGATAATTTTCCTATTCCTGGATCTCCTAGTTTGACTTGCCAAGTTATCTGATCTTTAAACCTGTCATTGAGGGAGAATGTGGCAAGTAGCCTCATTAGATTGTGGGTGCCTTTGGTCAGGAGCTGGCTGATTCTCAGTGTCCCATTTTCTGTTTTGAGTTGAATCAGGGTAATTAGAGCTGTAGAATCTCCTCTATATACATAAACAAAGAACAGCAAGGTCTCTTCTCACTTTTAATTCTTCTGGTGTGTATTTCTTTTTTGCATTCTTGCTTCATGTTGATATTAGAGTATCAGACTTTTACTCAGTGTTTGTTAATTTTTAGGTATAAGTTTGACATTTAGGAATACAATTGAACACTCATAAATCTCAAAATAATCTAAGCATCATAGCAGATTGGCTGATAGTATGTTTTTAATAACTAGACTGTATTGAGAAGTAAATACATTATAATATGCCACTGTATATGTACATAGTTACTGAGTAGTGTCTTTTTTTCCCTAGGGATTTGGATTTCAGTCATGTAGTGATGTGTCTCACCTCATGGCAACAGCTAACAACTGGCTCCTTATAGGTACAAACAGAAAGACCTGTAGCTGCATGCCAGAGCATACCGACCGACTATAGTTACAGCACACAGTTATGTCTTCCAAGTACTAAGAGATTTTTTGCTATAATAATAACTTTCCTATTTTTCTAGCTACCAGGTGATAGGCACCATGCCAGGTACTTTCAGTCCATTATCTCTAATCACCCCTACTTTACAGGTAAACATGGCTGAGAGATAGAGTAACTTGCTAAAGACATCCATCTAATAAATGTAAAAACTCAGATTTGAACCATTTTTGTCCAACTTACGAACTTTTGCTCTTTTCTCTACACCATGATAACCATACTCTTATTCTTTTTAAACTTCTTATTTTAGCATAATTATGAACTCTCAAGAACTCAGAAAAATAGTACAAGAGATCCTGTGTACATATCACCCAGCTTCTGCAAGAAGTATACTGCTTTATCAAAACCAGGAGATTGATTGGCACAATACAGTTAACAAAGACTCTGTACTTGAATTCCTTCAATTTTTTCATGCACTCCTTTTCATGTTATTGCATACAATTTTATGACATTTAATCTCATGTGTAAATTCATGTAACTACCACCAACAGTCAATATACTTAACTGTTTTGTCACTGCAAACCAACTACTGCCCCTTTATAGTCAAACATTCCTTTCCCTCAACTCCTGGCAACCACGTCTTTCTATTCTCCATCGCTACAATTTTGTCATTTCAAGAATGTTAGAAGTGGAAGCATATATCACATGACCTTTTGAGATTGACTTTATTCACTCAGCCTCATGCCCTTAAGATTATTCCAGGTTGTTGTATGTACCCATAATTCATTCATCTTTGCAGCTAAGTAGTCCATGGCATGGATGTAACACAGTTGTATATTTTTTGAATTTCTAGAATACCCATGAGCTATATTTGTATTTTAAGAAAGAAATGCTTAAGTTTTTTGTATTGTGTTTTAAGGAGAAGAATTTAAAGTAAAATAAGAAACCTAAATTTATTTGTCTCCCCCAAAAGGACATCTTTTAAAGAACAAAAGTTTAATAAGAACCTTTAAATTTTTTATTTATTATTGAAGTCATCAAACACAGCATTAAAGAAAATATTGGATTTAAAAAATGGTGTAGACCTTCCGATCTTTCTCCATGTAAATACATGAGGGCTGTCCGGAAAGTATCCAGCCATGTAATATTACAAAGAGAGGCATTTATGACTGGACTTTTCATGGACAGCCCTCATATTATTTTACCTTGTTGTAGTCGCAGTGTATTTTGTAGGCTTCTTTTTTCCATTTAAACTTATTTTTCTATGTACCATAATTATTTTAGTAGGAGTATGCTAATTCCATCCAGTTGACTAACTGTAAATTTCTACACCTTGATGTCTTCCTCTGATACCACTGAACATCTTCACACATACATCTTTTCCTCCTGTTGGTCACTAGCTTTAATGTAAGTTCTTAGGAGTGCAGTTATGGAGTCAAAGGGTAGGACCCTTTTTAATAGCTCTTTCAATCAATGTGTGTTCCCAGACCTCATCTTGAATCTCAGTCCTTCCCCATATTTACTGAGCAAGTTACTGAAGCTCTTTAAAGCCTTGGTTGTCACATCCAGATATGGGAATACTTCAACTATGTGTAGAATGGTAGTGAAGATAAAATGAGACAATGCACACCAAGCCCCTGTTGCAGTATCTGGCACAGATGAAGAATTTCATACATGGCAGCTGCTGTTATCTTATTGTGAGGATTGCAGTGTGACTTCACTAATGTGATTCCATCATGGCAGCAGTCTTATGGACACCTTGCAGCCAGCATTGGTTAAGAAACAATGGAGAACCATTGCTTTGCATTCAGGCCTGTTTGCTTTGGAAAATGCACTCATGGCAGATAGGCAGGCACTGCTTGCAGATGCTTGGTTTCTAGTGTGGGACTACAGATAGAGAAGTTTGTGGTAGCAAGATAAAGTGAAGCAAGTAGTGTAAGAGCAGTCTGAATCAAGTGTTGTAGAACTTCACAGGAGGAAGTGGTCAGTTCCATTTGATCTAATCGAAAAGCAGGGCTTCATTAGAGGTGATACTTGCTGAACCAAGATTTAAGCTATTGGAAGAATTTTGGTAGTTGAGCTACATAGATCATCCTGGACAAAGTGAAAACCATGCACAAAGCACATAGGCCTGATTGTAGCTGAGATATTTGAAGAACGGTGAAGATGTTCACTTAGTTGGAGTACTGAATGCCGTGGGATGGAGGCCTACAGAGACAGCCTGGAAGCAACATTATGGGGCCCTTGAATTGTGTACCTAGCAATCTGGTCTTCATTGTGTAGGCAATGCAGAGTGGCATGTGTTTGGGGATGCATTTTGTTTGCATACCTGATTATTTTAATGCTTGCTCTTTCATGTGTAATCTATATCATATTTTTGTTCATAAAAAGTGGTAGAAGGGCCAGGGTAAAAACACCCTGAAAGTATATGGTTGTTTTTAATTTGTTTTTGACATTTTACTTTTACTGACAGAAATATTGATTTTTGTATTTTTCTCCATTACAGGATTCTGCTCTAATACTTGATGTTCCTCTGGGTGTGATCTCAAGAATTGAAAAAATGGGAGGCGCGACAAGTAGAGGAGAAAATTCCTATGGTCTAGATATTACTTGTAAAGTAAGAGATTCAGTAATTTCTTATGTGAAAAAAAAAAAGGGCACATTCGTGTTGAATGATAAGAAAAGCGTGGGTTTATTGAGCATCTGTGTCAGTCCAAACACATGCTAGGTGGTTTGCATTCAATCCTCAGGGCAACCCTCTGAGGTGGACAGTGGCATTGCCATTTTATAGATGGGGAACCTGAGGATAAAGAAGAGTTAGGTAACTTAGCTAAGATTACCCAACAAAGTCAAAGTTGGGATCTGAACACAGTGAGATAATCACTTTAGCAGAATAAACATTTTGGGAAGAAAACTTGTTTTCCAAGTATTAAGTATCAGAAGACTACAATCTATCAAGAATGCCCAATCCTAGAAAGAGCTAGAGAGGTTTAGAAGTCATGTGTCCCAGTGGGTTTTACACCTAGATATAAAGTACTTGAATAGGGTAATGTGTAAAACCTCTTTAAAATGTAGATCTTTGGGTTCTACCCTAATCCTCTCTGAATGTTGGGTCCCAGAAGGGTGGGGACTCTTTCAAGTGTCTCTGGTGACTGAAACATCAATCTAGAGCAGGGGTCAGCAAACTTTTTCTGTAAAGGGCCAAATAGCAAATCTTTTAGGCTTTGTGGGCCACTAGCATCTCTGTTATATGTGCTCCTTTGTGTTTTATTTTCTTTTACTCCATTTAATACACACACAGACACACACACACACACACACACACACACACACACACACACTCTTAACTTGAAGATTGTACAAAGACTGGCCAGGGTTGAAGTTTGGTGACTCCTGGCCAGTCTTAGTCCTTCAGTATATGGATGAGGAAATGAGGCCTTTGCTAAACAGGATTACTTGCCTAGGGTTGTTCAAGGAGCTGGTGGAAAAGCCAGGGTGAAAACCCAAGTCTCCTTTTCCTAATCTCATGCATTGTGATTTCTTTAAACCAGTCTCCTATTTTTGTTTAGATTATGAATACAGTATGTTTTTTTTTTTGTTTGTTTGTTTTTTTGTCTCTGGTTTATAGAAGATCAAGACTAGTACACTGTATCAGAAACCAAAGGATTATATCATTGTTAGACTTGAACTGAAATTCTCCATTACTCCCCAGCTTGCCTTTTGTTTTTGTTTTAATTCAAACTACCTTAATGCCTTGTTTATGACCCTGGCTATTGTCTACTCTTTGGGGCCTGGAACTATGGGGAGAAGAAGGTTTTTGCATTTTATATAAAAGAACCCATGGGAGTAGAGTGTTATGTTATAGAACTCAAGGGAAAATGGGGTTGCTATTTTCATGATTTTGAAATGGCTTTTATGCTAATAGAGTTTTTAACTAATCCTATCTGTTGCCTTATCAATGGGAAAACTTGTATTTAAATATTAATCTCCCCAAAATTAATAAGAAAAAGCACACCTTAACCTTTGAGTAATTAGTAGGGTTTAGGAACACCTCACCAGGCATAATTCTCAAATGTATGTATTTCTTCAAATTAGCATTGAACTCAAAGATGATGGTCAAGAACCATGTTGTAGTACAACCTTTCAATTCATTTCTCTCCCTGGAAACACCAATATCATGAGAATCAAGTTCCATTTTCTCAATAACAGACCTGAAGTTGATAAAAGGGGATCTGCTGCAGTGGAATAGAGTCTCAGTCTCCTGCCTCTCGTAGGTCAGCTGTCATCTGCAGTTAGTAACCATAATACAACTGTGTTTCCCTAGTGAAGCAAATAGTCATAACCTCTACATATTTAGTTCTACCAGCTCTGAACATGGGGATTTCTGTTTGCCTGTAGCACTTTGACGTGATGGGTATACGTCCCAGTACATGTTGTCCAGCAGTAGAAGCAAAGACAGCTCTAAATCTATTATGGAATTCTAACCACCCAGATTCCATGCCATTCCGTGCTGACAGCTTGGGTCCCTGCCCGCAACAAAGGCAAAGCCACAAAGCCTCTCTTCTTGTATGCCTCAACCCCATTTACTTGGTTGAAAGACTGTGGTATTTTGAAGTCAGCAGTAATGGTGGTGTTTCTTTAGCAATGTGTTCTAGAAATGATGCCTCAATCAATCAGCCCTTAAGTGTTGTTAAAACTGGGACGCGTTTGCTTCTACTCATTTATTATAGTGAGGCTTGGCTCATCTCCATGTGACCCTGTTCTTAAATAGGCTGAGGGTCTGACTGTGAGACTCTAATGCCATAAGGCTCTTTCCCAGCTGTCCTTTCCTGACGAGGCAGGTTCTAAGGAGGCCAGGTGAAACTTACCAGTTAGTATATGCTCATATTTCTGTTACAAATGTGATGATCTTCTGCTTGTGAGTAATTTTCCTTTTCCACTTCAGTTATTTTTTGTTGGCAAGATAAGGTAGGAATTCCTTCTGTCCTTTAATTACATCTGCATCTGATGGCAAAAAGAAGTTTATTGAGTCACTTATACTTTGGCACATTGAAAGTAGTTGCTGGAATCACTGATAGATCAGAATAAATATTTATTACAAGTGGCCTAATAGCCAAGTGGTTAAAACAATGATGTTACACAGATATCATCTGACACAAGGCTGTTGGAAGAAAGTTCCTCATAGCTCTCTGAACCCTGGGACTCCTTGTCTATCTAGTGCTATACTTGTGGCCCATGGCAAACTCTTTAAAAGCATATCATCTTTTTTTTTAAACATATCATATTATTGAGTGTATAAAGTACCACACTCTAAGATCTCTAATGAAGTCTTTCATTTGCATTTTGGGATGTCTTATATATGACAAGGCCTTCTCTGGTCCTTTACATAGAAGACTTAGGAAGCTTTAAGCTCTTGAGATAATAAATGAAAAAGCACTTTGAAAAATATGAAGATGGTGACATCCAAGAAGGCAGGGACTGGATCTGTCTCACACTGAGTATCAGTATCCCCAGGGTCCAGCACGGTGCTTTCTTTTCTGATTGAAATTGTAGTGCACAGTATAACGTTTTTAGTGCCGTGATTGATTAAAGAGACAACCTAAATTCTCCAGTTTTGAAAATAACATAGAATGCTATTTTGATGGGTAATACAAATTGATACTTAAGGGAGTTTATTTTGTTGAATTTGGTTTAAAAGAAGAGTTCTCTGCTTGTTAAAGAGATATGTATTAAAAGTTACTCTTAAAATCTGGTTTTGAGCATTAATTTTTAGATCCTGAAAGCATATGAACTCCTAATATGGGTACTTGAATGTGGTTTACATAGAACTCTGTGAAAGTAAAATTGTGTAGTAAAAATATATTGTAATCCTTGTATGAGAGCTTAAATTGTCAATCATTTCCTAGTTTTTAAAAATAAGACTTCAAAAGTATGAGGGGAGTAGGAGAGAGCTTCTATATTTTAATGACATGTTTAACCATTTTGAAATTATGTTTGATAGCAGATACACATTTGAAAAGTTCTATGAAGAAAATGCAGTTTTATAATTAAAAATACACCAGAAACCAGTTAAAGTAGATAGACACAATAGATGATGTGCAAGGCAAGGTTTTATTTGTGGTTTTGTAAAATGAATTTCAGCTGTCTTCTCTTAGCACTTGTTGCTTTGTTTTTGCATTCATGAATTGATGGGATGTTTTTTTTGGTTCTCAAACTGGATATTTGAAAACATAATACCAAACAAAGTAACTTTTTTAGTAATTTAGATTACTTGCCCTTTCGGGTAAGTGAATCTTCTGTTCTTTTATTTGAATAGTAGACTTTTTTGCTAGTGAATGTGACTTTACTTGAAGACTGAACTGTCAAATTGCTCCTCTGCTCCTTAGGACATGAGAAACCTGAGGTTCGCACTGAAACAAGAAGGCCACAGCAGAAGAGATATGTTTGAAATCCTCACGAGATATGCCTTTCCTCTGGCCCACAGTCTGGTAAATTTTAGGGTTCTCCTCAAAACAGAAGGTTCTCAAGTGTCTCCTTTTCATATAATCTCTGTGCTGCACTCCCCAGTGTGATATGTATGTGAAGGTGTTTGTTGAAGATGATCGGACCACTCCCAGAGGGACTAGACCTCTCCCCTGCTGGTGGTCTTTGTGGGATGGCTTTCCCCAGGATACTGTAGTACAGGCCTGGAGGTAGGTCAGAGCCCCTAGTGAACCTGGGAGCTTGACCCAGAGCTGCTTGTGCTCTTACACCCCCAAGTATGCCCTCAGTTCAGACCAGCCCTCTGTAAAAGTTATAAGGTAGTACCTGGGGGCCTTAGTGCCACACCGTGAAGTCACATCCAAATTGGGAACTCTTAAGTTGGGAGCTAATGTGTGATACATGTCAGGATTTTGTGGCACCAGATATAAGTGGGAACATGACCTCTGGGCCTAAATGCCCTTTAAGCAAACACACTTCTAAAATCAGGTATGTTATCCAGGTACTATAAGCAGTTGCTAAATAAGGCAGGATTATATTTTTTAAAGAATGACACTTTAATGTCATTTGATAGTGTTTAGTGTATATTTTGCAGCATAGACTTATGTGTGCATTTAACTACTTAAATCTATAATTTTGTCCATAACAAGATTTGGGATGTGACTAGGTAGAACATTTTCTTTGTATTCACCAAACTGTTGGAGTAGTCTAACTTTATTTTTACTACATGATTGAAATAAACTTTCCATGCATCTTGCTCTTAAAACAATGCTTTGGTGTTGCCATCTATTTTCTGTCATGCCTTGCTTGCGTCTTCTTACCCCACTCCTCCTCTGTTTGACTCTATACAAATTTGGAGGCGAACTCCTGCTGAGGGGTAAGCAAATAAATAATCATTTAAAAAATGTGTGTGTGTGTGTGTGTGTGTGTGTGTGTGTGTAGACACATGGCTATATATTTTTTTTCTTTTTATTGTTGGTTTATTGGAGTACCATTGATTAGTAAAAATTACATAGGTTGGAGTTCCCTGATGGTGTAGTGGCTTAAGGCTTCGGCGTTGGCGCTGTCAGCGCTGCGGCCTGGGTTCGATTCCCAGCCAGGGAGCTACCCACATACCAAAAAGCAAAAAAAAAAAAAAAAAAAAAAAAAAAAAATTACATAGGTTCCAAGTGTACAATTCTACCATACATCATCTATATGTTCTGTTATGTGTTCATTACCCGCAGTCAATTCTCTTTCCCCAACCATATATTTGACACCCGTTCCCTTCTCTCCTACCTACCTCCCCCCATACCCTCAGATCACCACTAACCACTAAACTATTAATTATGTCCCTGAGTTTTTGTTTCTTTGCTGCTTTCAGCTTTATGTTCCAAAAATGAGTGAAATCATACGGTTCTTAGTTATTTCTGTCTGGCTTATTTTGCTTTGCATGATGGTCTCAAGGTCCATCCATGTTGTCATAAATGGCTCTATTTTGTCTTTTCTTATGGCTGAGTAATGTTCCATTGTGTATAAGTACCAAAGCTTCTTTAGCCAGTCATCTATCAAAGGACACTTTGGCTATTCCCATGATTTGGCCCCTGTGAATAGTGCTGCAATGAACATTGGGATGCGTATATCTTTGTCGACTAAGGTTTTCAAATTTGGGGGGTAGATAACCAGAAATGGGATTTCTGGGTCATATGGTAACTCTATTCTTAATTTTTTGAGGAACCTCCATACTGTCCTCCATAGCAGTTGTACCAGTTTGCATTCCCACCAGCAGTGTATGAGGGTTCCTTTTTCTCCACATCCTCTCCAGCACTTGTTATTCCTTATCTTGTTGAGAATGGCTATTCTCACAGGTGTGAGGTGGTATCTCATTGTGATTTTGATTTGCATTTCCCTAATAGCTAGTGAAGTTCAGCATTTTTAAATATATCTGTTGTCTCTTTATATGTCTTCATGGGAGAAATGTCTGTTCAGGTCTTCTGCCCATTTTTTTAATTGAATTGTTTGGTTTTTTTTGTTGAGTTGTACAAGTTCTTTATATATTTTAGATGTTAGCTCCTTATCGCAGGTGTTGTTTGCAAATATATTCTCCCATTTGGTTGGCTATCTCTTTGCTTTGTTGATGGTTTCATTTGCTGTGCAGAAGCTTTTTAGTTTGCTATAGTCCCATTCATTTATTTTTGTTTTTACTTCCTTTGCCTTTGAAGTCAGGTTCATGAAGTCATCCTTGAACCCAAGGTCTGTAAGTTTATTACCAATGCTTTCTTCTATACAGTTTATTGTTTCAGGTCTTATGTGGAGGTCTTTAATCCATTTTTTAATTAATTTTAGTATGTGGTGACAGTTCGCAGTTCAGATTCATTCTTTTGCATGTAGTTTTCCAGTTTTTTCAGCACCATCTACTGAAGAGGCTTTCTTTTCCCCATGGCACATTTTTCGCTATTTTATCAAAACTTACTTGTCTATATATTTATAAATTTATTTCTGGGTTTCTGAGTCTGTTCCATTGTGTCTGTTTTTCTGCCAATACCAAGCTGTTTTGATTATTGATGCTTTGTAGTATAGATTAAAATTAGGGAATATGATGCCTCTAGCCTTTTTTTTTTTTTTAAGGATTGCTTTGATTCAGGGTCTTTTGTGGTTCTATGCGAATCTGATGATTCTTTTATCTCTTTCTTGAAAGACCATCTGTGGGATTTTGATGGGAATTGCATTAAATCTGTATTTTGCTTTTGGTAATATAGCCATTTTAAATATGTTGATTCTTCCAGTCCATGAACACAGAGTATCTTTCAATTTCTTTGTGCCCTCTTAAATTTCTTTTAATGGTGTCTTATAATTTTCAGTATATAAGTCCTTCACGTTCTTTATTAAGTTTGTTCCTAGGTATTTTATTCTTTTTGTTGTGATTGCAAAAGATATTGTTTGTCTAATTTCTTTTTCTGAAGTTTCTTTGTTGGTATATAAAAATGCAATTGACTTTTGTGCATTGATTTTATATCCTGTGACTTTACTGTATTCATTTATTGTTTCTAATAGTTTTCTAGTGGAATCTTTGGATTTTTTTATATAAAGGATCATGTCATCTGCAGATAGTGACAATTTGACCTCTTCTTTCCCAATTTGGATACCTTTTATACCTTTCTCTTGCCTGATTGCTGTGGCTAGAACTTATATTGAATAGCAGTGATGACAGGGGACATCCCTATCTTGTTCCTGATTTTAGGAGCATAAGCTTCAGGTTTTCCCCATTCAGTATAATATTAGCTGAGAGTTTGTTATATATGGCCTTTATTATGTTGAGGTACTTTCCTTCTATACCCATTTTATTAAGTGTTTTGATTATAAATGGAGGTTGTATCTTATCAAAGTTTTTTTTTGCCTCAATTGATACAATCATATGGTTTTATTTATTACTTTTTATGTGGTGTATCACATTGATTGATTTTTGTATCTTGAACCATCCTTGTGTTTATGGGATGAATCCCAATTGATTGTGGTGTATAATCTTTTCGATACATTGTTGTATTCTATTTGCTAGTATTTTATTTAGGATTTTACATCTGTGTTCATCAGAGATATTGGTCTATAGTTTTCTTTTATTGTGTTATCCTTGCCAGGCTTTGGTATTGAGGTTATGTTGGCCTCATGGAATGATTTGGGAAGTATTGCCTCTTCTTCAGTTTTTTGGAAGAGTTTGAGGAGAGTAGACCTTAGTTCCTCTTTGAATGCTTGATAAAACTCATTGGTGATACCTTCTGGTCCTGGGCTTTTGCCTTTGGGGAGGTTTTGGATGATTGTTTCAATTTTCTTACTGTTGATTGGTCTATTCAGATTGTCCATTTCTTCTTGGTTCAATCTAGGTAGACTATATGTTTCTAGAAAGTTTTCCATTTCTTCAAGGTTGTTAAATTTGGTGGTATTTGTTTCTTCATACTATTTTCTTATGATCCTTTGTATTTCTATGGCACCAGTGGTAATTTTTCCTTTTTCATTTCCAATTTTGGGTATTTGTGTTTTTTCTCTTTGCCCCTTGGTGAGCCTAGCCAGGGGTTTCTCAATCATACTGATTTTTTTCAAAGAACCAGCTCTTCTTTGCATTAATTTTCTCTTATCATTTTTCTGTTCTCTATTTCATTTACTTCTGTTCTAATTTTTATTATTTCCTTCCTTCTGCTGACTTGGGCTTTTGCTCTTCTTTTTCTACTTCTTTAAGATGGAATGTTTGGTTGTTTACTTGTGCTTTTTCTTGTTTCTTGAGATTGGCCTCTAATGCAATAAATCTCCCTCTTATTACTGCTTTGGCTGCATACCAATTATATTGATATATTATACTTTCATTGTCATTTGTTTTTATGTATTTTTAAATGTCATCTTTTATTTCTTCTTTGATCCAGTAATTTTTTTAAGTAACATATTGTTTAATCTCCATGTATAGGGTTTGTTTTTTTTTTTGTTTTTTTTTTGTTTGTTTTTTTTTTCAGATTTTTTTGTGCAGTTGATCTCCGATTTCAAGATTTCATGGTCTGAGAATAGGTTTTGTAAGATTTCAGTTTTCTTGAATTTGCCGAAGCTACTTTTGTGTCCCAGCATATGGTCTACCCTTGAGAATGTTCCATGTGCACTAGAATAGAATATATAGTCTTGTGTTGTAGGATGGAGTGTCCTGTAAATGTCAATTATGTCCAGTTATTGTAACGTATCACTTAGAGATGATATTTCCTTATTTATTCTCTGTTTGGATGATCTGTCTATGACTTTCAAGGGGATGTGTAGGTCCCTTACCATAATTGTGTTTTTGTTAGTTTCACCTTTTAGATATTTAAGTATTTGCTTTTTAAATTTTGGTGATTCCTGGTGGGGGGCATATATATTGATGAGTGTCATGTCTTGTTATTGTTGTACTATCCCTTTTATCATTATGAAATATCCATTTTTGTCTTTTATTACCTCTTTTATTCTGAAGTCTGTTTCATCAGATATAAGTATGGCAACTTATGATTTTCTCTGGATGCCATTTGCTTGGAGTATTGTTTTCCAACCATTCATTCTGAGTCTGTGTTTGTCCTTGTGGCTGAGGTGTTTCTTGGAGACAGCATATACATGGGTTTTGTTTTTTAGTCCAGTCGATTACTCTGTGCCTTTTTATTGGCAAATTCAGTCCATTTACATTAAGGGTGATGATTGATATATGAAAATTTCCTGTGGCCATTTTGTTTTCTGGTTTTTGGTTGTTCAGTCTCATTTTCTTGTTTGCTTTTTTCTCACTGTTTTTTAGCTTGATCATGTACTATGATTTTTCCTTCTATTTCCTCTTTTCTTTGGTTGTGTGTCTTGGTTCTGGGATTTTGTTTTTTGTTTTGTTTTTTTTTTGAGTCCTTATCAGGTTTAAGGAAAGGAAAGTTTCATGTATGTAGTGGCTCCTTTTCTAAAGCATATTTTTAATTTCTGTTCTGTTTTGGGAATTTAAAGCTTTACTTCTTCCCTCTATATGTTTTTGTTGTCCCAACTTTTTGCCATTTATATAGGGTTTTTGTTTCAGGCCAAGTAGCCTCTTTCAGTATTTCCTGGAGTGTTGGCCTTATGTTGGCAAATTCCCTCAGCTTCTGTATGTCTGAAAAGGTCTTTATTCCTCCTTCATATCTAAAGGACAACTTTGCTGTATATATTATTCTTGCTGGTAGTCCTTCTCTTTTAATATTTTTAATATGTGATTCTATTCTGTCCTAGCTTAAAGAGGTTCTGCTGAGAAATCTGATGACAGCTTGATGGGCTTTCCTTTAAAGGTTATATATATTTTTTTCCTTCTGGCTGCCTTGAAAATCTTTTCTTTGTCTTTGATTTTTGAGATCTTCAGTATAATATGCATTGGAGAGGGTCTGGTGGGATTCAGGTAGCTAGGGGTCCTGTTTTCTTCTTCAGTTTAGGGTTTCAGTTCTTCCCATAGGGTTGGAAAGTTCTCATCTACTATTTGTTTGGTTAAGCTCTCATTAGAATTTTGTGTTATTTCTTTTGATATTCCTATTATCCTAATATTGTTCTTTCTAATGTAGGCAGATAGTTCTTGTAGAGATCTTTTTTTGTTTTGTTTTTGGTTTTTGTCGTTGTTGTTGTTGTTGTTGTTCTCAAACCTCTATGTTTCTGTCTTCGATGTCACTAATTCTTTCCTCCACGTACTTGGCCCTGCTTTCTATGCTAGTTAGTTCTTGCTTAATTTATTTTATCACCCTGTTTATCTCCCAAGTTTCTATTTGATTCTTTTTTATAGTTTTAATTTCTTTGTTAAAGTGTTCCTTTTGTTCAGAGATTTTCATTCTGAGATCATTTATCTGCGTCTGAGTATTCAGCTAGCATTCCATGAGCTCTCTAGGTATTTTTTAGGAGTGCAGTCTTGAATCCTGTGTCACTTAGATCTTATATGTCCAAATCTCTTTTTCTGGAGATTTTCTCAGACACTTTGTTCCCCAAGGAGTTCACTGTAGTTGCTGTGTTTTTCTTCCTGAGCATTAGGGCTTTTTTCCCCTGGCTGATATGGAGAGGTCTTTCTTTCACTTCCCAGTTGGTGTTGCTGCAGCATCTTAACAGTATTTTGTATTGATTGTTAGATTTTCTCACTCTCAGAGCTTTCCTGGAGGGTGGCCTTCTCCTCTTTGACTCAGTTGCCTTGGTTTCAATGCACTTCTTCTTTGGGGAAATGTGGTGGGAGATGATGTTTTCTGCCTCTGAGATCTGTGCAGACAGAGGCCACTGTGTCTTTGTTTTACGGTTTTCCTGAGCCCCCCCCCCAACCCAGCTGGTTCCCTCGGGTGTAGAGCTTGTTGGGGAGGGTTCAGGGCTTGTTTCTAGCACAGGGTAATTCCAATTTGGGGGAGGGCAAGGAGAAATAGCTAAGCACTGTGTTCACAGTTTCTGCATAGTGGGGGAGGTGGTGTGGTTCATCACTGCTGTTTGTCCCAAGGTTGCTTGTTACCCTGAGTGCTGGTTTATCTGAGAAACAAGCCTGTATCTCTGTCAGAAGCACTCAAGGCTGGGGCATGTGCACTCTGCAACCTACGCTTGCTCCTCCATCAGGAAAGTGCTCAGCAGTGCCTGGTATGTGCTGCAATGCAAGTGTGGCCCTTCATCAGGAGTGCATGAGAGTTCAGGTGGCTGCGCACCACCAAGTAAACTTGGCCCTCAGTCAGGAGTGCACCAGAGCCGGGGGGTAGGCACCACAGAGCAAGCTCAGCCCTCTATTACTAGTACACCAGAGCCAGGGGATGGGCACCACTTTATCTTGTCCTCTTGCGTGGCTTCCACTTTTTGCTCCTCTAGCCACCTGGGCTCATGCCGTGCTTCAGCCCATTTCCCTGGTCCCCTCCTTTGTCCTTCTTCTGCCAGTGCCAGGCTTTCGAAATCCCTTCTCCACACTGCTCCCTCCCCTTTTCTCCCATTTGCCTCCCTTTCTCTGGCCTTTAGGTGTTTTCTTGCAGTGGGTGGATATCTCAGCTGACGCTGTGTCACTTGGGCATTCCCTTGTCAGATTTTGACTGTTCAGTTTGTGATTTCCAGGAGAGGTTTCAGAGATGTCCTCTCACGTGTCTGTATTGTAAGTCTGGGATAAATATATTGTTGGTGTATGAAAATGAGAATGTAAGTCTAATCCATAAAATTCAGTTCTGTCATGAGTTTTACATATCTGGCCCTAAATTATCAGAAATTAAAGAATGGTTCACATAAGTTTGAAAGAACTGAGGCCCCAATCCATCTCCTACAAGCTCTTGCTAGATCACTTATTACCTTTCTCTGGCATTTCTATCTCCTTTAGGGTTTATACCCCTAAAAAAGGTCACGTATTAGACCAGCTTTCCCCTAAACTACTATCCTATCTCTCACTTCAATTCAAACTGCTTGAAAGAATATTGTTATCTTTCCTCATCTTCACTTAATTCATTCCTCCAACACATTCCAGTATACAGCTTTATTGCAGGCGCCTTGTTGGGACTCAGGACCTCTTACTGACCAAATCTAGTGCCTCACTTCAGTCTTCATTGTATTTGCCCTCTCCTTGGCATTCAACAATTTTGACTACCCTCTTACTAAGTCTTGGTTTCTGTGTTCCTCTGCCATCTTGACTATCCTTCCCAGTCAACACTGCCTCTTTCTTTTCCTTAAATGTAAACATCTCATCGGTGGTCCTCTCTCAGCTCTCTTCTCGTGTTACTCAGTTTGTCTTGATGTTTTCATTTAGTCCCATAGCTTAAGCTGTATGGGTGATTTCTAAATCTAGCACTGACATTGGCCTTGAGTGAATCTAACAAGCCTAACTCTCAAACGTTGTCCTCTGGTGGTTGATGAGGATCACAAGGTCATATTCTGACTGCCTAACCTCTCTGCACTTCACCAGACCCACTCTTCTGGCCTACGTATCCCTCAATTTGGATAATTCTCAGTTGGTAAGTATCAAGAACTTGAAGTCAATTTTCTTATTCTTCCCCTGTCTTGCCTCCCATAGCTACATCAGTTCCAAATCCTATAGGTTCTACTTATTAGTAACACTCAAATATTTAGTTTCATTTCTACTTGTGCTTTCTAATTTAAGTCATGATTCCCAACTAGCTTTCTTTCTTTCAGTTTTCTCCCCTTCCCACTTATCCTACACAATGCTGCCAGTTTTTGTTTTTTTTTAATTTAAGCGCAGTCATGTCACTCTTATGTTCCATTCCGTACAAAAAATATTCTCAGTGACTTACTATGACTTATATCCTATAATGCAACCACACAGGATCACCTTGTGCTCCGCTGGTATACATACAGCTATCTTGACTTGGAGTCTTTTGTTTTCCTATCCCTATATGTGTAGTACCTTTATCTCTTTAAAGCCCATCCTCCATGATCTTGTTCAACCCTAGGTCCTTTTCTATATCATGTGCATTCCCCTGTTGGATATTCATCTCACCTCTCAGTTGTTAGGCTTTGCAGGTCCTTCTATCAAAGCACTTATCTCAAGTTGTCTTATATAATAATTATGTAATAATTGCCCATCTTCCCTGGTACACTGTGAGCTTATCAAGGCAGGAATCAGCTTTTCTTTATCTCTCTAACCTCAGCATAATGACTTCTGCATGAGAGTTGTATAATGATGGCTTTTTTATTGATGTTGGGTTTAGTAGAGAGTTAAGGGGAAACCCATGAGAGGGAAACAAATGCAATGAATTTCTGGATGTTGTGGATCCAGCACCAGAGCCTAGCATCCCAGGTTGCTGTCATTGGAGTGGTCCACAGAGGGGTTGATTTTTCAAGTCTATGATACTTTGCTTTATATATATATATATATATATATATATATATATATACATACATACATACTAGGAATCTCTACTTCTTTTGGGAGAAGTTTAGATAACATTTTCTATTGCATTAAAGTTTTGGAAAATTACATTCTCTGACTTTTAACCACTAAAAGTCATCTTGAAAAGTTAAACAAGACACCAAAACAATGCAAGATGCAAAACAAAAACAAACCAGCTTCTGACATAGCTTTTGTAATATCAGTCTCTGCTATTCAAGTCAACATGTGCAAGTGTTTCATAAATCAAGTTCATTTCAAACTACTGTGTTGGTTGGTGTTGGGAAGCAGTAATGGCAGATGAGGAGGAGCAGTACAAGTTGAATTCATGTATATGACAGAAATGATATGAAAAACATGGATGGCCCTGATATAGGACAGTTTTCATTCAATGCTATAAGAGAAATGCAGAGGAAGTGCACTGGAGATTCTTGGAAAGAAGAGAACACATCCAATCTAGATTGGAAAAACCTGCATGGAATTGATAGTCATTTGTTTGGACCTTGAGGGATGCTTATCATTTCCAGTGGACAAGGGTGCTGAGAAGTGGAATTTCAGGCAGAGGCAAGACCCTGACCCTCAACCCAGAGAAGGGAAAGGTGAAAGTATTAGAAAGTGTTTATGAGGATAACCAGTGATGTTTGGCTGGAGCATGGAGAAGAGAGGGAGACCTGGGGTCATCCAGTGGAGGGCCTTGGTAAGGTAAAGAGTTTGTACTTTGGGAAGTAGCAGAGACCACAGGAGATTTTGAAATAAGTGGTAGGACTGAATACAGCATAATGAAGAATAAATAAGAGAAGGGAGAGGAGGGGGAGTCACAGGGCCAGATGAGAGGTTCATATTCAGCACTATGGACTTGGATATGGGTGATACTAAGGCCACATCTAGGTAGAGAAGTGTATGTGTGCACACACTCCTCAGCACTGCTTCTCAGTTTACTTCCCATCTGAAAATAAATGGTTTGCTTTTATCTAGACCACACCCTATAGGGTCTTCTCTAATCTCTCTAACCATTCTCATTTACTTTGCTGGCTCCTTTCCCATTTTCACTCCCTACAAGCTGAAGAGGGCCAAAGGCAGAGAGAGGTTTAAGAAGATGGTCATGGATGTGTGATGCTACAAAAGGTCCTGGAGAGGGAAGGATCAGAAAGAGTCCTTTAGATTTGATTATTACAAGCTCTCTGGGGACTGGACCCTGTAATGAATTGCTTGAAGTTGGGACCTTTCCTTGTAACCCCAGTGCCTAGTATAGTGCTTGACATATATTTGTTGAACTTTTTTGAATCCAGGAAAATGATCTGAGTGGAGGGTTCAGAAGGCAGTCTGTAGGGATTTAAAGAGGGAGTAGGGTGTGTTTAAAAGGAAAAGTAGTGGTCTCAGCCAGGTTGAGGGAACAAGAGTTTTCTTTCTGAGAGAGGTGAATATTTGTAGTTAGGCAGGAGTCTTGCGTCTTTTCAAGGCAAGAAGGAGAAGGGATTTTTTTTCTTGAGCAGGTTCCTGGGGAAGACAGAGGGGGATGGTTATTAAAAGCCCATCTAGGGCTGTTGGAAAGGAGAAGGGACAATTATTCCTCTGAGACAGGAGGGGAAGAAAAGTTTCCAAACTGCCACAGTGGGGAATGCGAGAGTTTGCCAAAAAGGGATTTCCTGGAAGCATAATCGAAGCCTGATTGCATTGAATAATACAAAAGGCCCTGATTGAAAAATACAATTTGTTAATATTACTGAAACTGTTCAATCAGCTGCAAATTATCTCAGTGATTTCTATCCATGCAATGATGTCTGAAGGTCAAGAGGAGGTGGGTTCCAAATCCAGCTATGAGGTGAATACTGTATAATTGGACTTTTTTCTTTCACACCACCCCTTTAGCTCTCTCGCCTACTTCCCCATTAGTATTTTCACCACTTAGTGTGTTCATGTCAGGATTAAAATTGTGAATTGAACTTGGGCAGCTTACCCACACAGAGTTGACCCCAAACCATTAACTTGATTGTTTTTTGTATTATGTCAATTCAGTAAGATTTCAAAATTGTTTAGATAACATTTTCTACTGCAGCTAAAGCATTTATTTCCTTGTTTTATTTTTAAACTGCATTGTAACTCAACTAGTTCTGGATAAATGATACATTTTTATGATAAGAATTGTGGCATTGCTTCTGATGTAGTGGTGATTTTTTTTAACAGCAGGAACAGAAATTGAGTGTGTAGGAATGGAGCCTAATAGTGCTACTGTAGAATAAAGACTTTGATTGTTGGAGAGGTGTGTTTAATGCCAAGGTTCTTTCTTCATTGATTTTCTTTTTTGTTTGCTCAGTTTTTACTTAGATGGGATAATCAGAGATAATACAAATTTTGGATGAAAGGTGTTTTTTTTTTAACTGCAAATCCTAGCCTATTACTGAGTTATGAAGTCAGTTTACTAGGTGGCAAAGTGTGGCTTTGTGAAAAGTTTCTGTCACTTCTCTCTCTCTCTCTCTCTCTCTCTCTCTCTCTCTCTCTCTGTGTGTGTGTGTGTGTGTGTGTGTGTGTGTGTGACATGGTATGAAGTATATGGCTTTCTGTTAAGCATAGTCTAGAAAATTTGAAAAACCATTTTAGATAATGGTAGACTGTGTAGAAAAAATGCATTTTAAATTCATTTAGACATTAATAAAGTCACTTAAATTTAGCTTTAGAGCTATCTATAGGCATGCATGGATTTTCTTGAATTTTGTCTAAGTGAGGGCTTGAGTTTATGACTGAACTCACGGGACATAGACTCACATGAAAGAATTATAGAGCAGAGAGAAATGGAGCTGGGGACCTGCCTGCCAGATTCTCAGCAGCCACTGATGAAAGAGGCTCAATGAGAAGACCTGTCTACAGAGCCCTTCTGGTGTGTGGTTCCAAGCACATGCCATGGAGTCCAGCAGCCCATGTCTGAATCTGGCTTAGTTACTTATCTGTTTGGTGACTTTGGAAGTCATGTAATATTTATGTACTTCAACGTTGTTATATGCAATAGAGATAATAATAGTCTCAACCCCGTAGAGTTTTTGTTAGGATTACATGTAATGTACTTAAAACAGTGTGTGACATGCAGTAAGTGCTCCATAAATGTCAACTGTTCTGTTACTAGCACACGATTTTTCCAACAGGTGTGAAGAATAAAGGATTATTTACCCCAAGACACTTTTTTCCCAAGAATATTAATAAAGTAATTATGTTCATGTATGGGACACTTTAATTCCTTTAAACAAAAACTACTATGTAGATAAAGGTCAGTATTCTTATTAATAGACCATTGGTTGAATGTCTTAAATTTCAGAAAGCATCTTAACTAGAAATGTGAAAGATAGGCAGCAGTGATGTGTGATAAACAATTCTTCAGAAATTGTCTTCCATTTTTTTTTTTCTTTTCATCTTTTGACCTTGTGCAGGCCTACTGCTCTCAGGGTAATATGGTTCACTGAGGTTTATGTTGTGGCACTTTCCAGTTTTCTGTGGCATTCCAGATTAACCTCTTTAGTTATTTTTTTTTTAATATTAAAACATTTTTTGAGTTCCCTGGTGGTGTAGTGGCTAGGCTTTGGCTCTCTCAATGCCGCGGCCTGGGTTCGATTCCCAACCAGGGAACTACCAAAAAAAAAAAAAAACAAAAAAAAACTATATATATATATATATTTATGTTAGACTTATTGGGGTGACATTATTTAGCAATAATTACATAGGTTCAAGGTGTACAATTCTACAGTGCATTGTCTACTTGTTACATTATGTGTTCACCACCCAGTGGCACTTCTCTTTCTATCACCATATATTTGGCTCCCTCTCCCTCCTCTCTCACCCCCCCTTCTTCCAACCCCTCCCCCTTTGCCCCCAGGTAATCATTAAACCTTTGTGTCCATGAGTTTTTTTGTTTGTTTGCTTTTTCTTTGTTGCTTTCATCAATAATCAAAAGAGCTTGGTATTGGCAGAAAAAGAGATACACAGACCAATGGAACAGAATTGAAATCTCAGAAATAAATCTACAAATTTATGGACAAATAATTTTTGATAAAGGAGCAAAAAAGTATGCCATGGGGAAAAGACAGCTTCTTCAGTAGATTGTGCTGGGAAAACTGGAAAAACATGTGCAAAAGAATAAATCATAAGGTGATGGAAAGAGAAGTCACATTAGGTGGTGAACTTATTATACATCAAGTTGACAATGCACTGTAGAATTGTATGCCTGAAACCTATGTAATCCTTGCTAACAGATGTCACCCCAATAAGTATAACAATAAAAAAAAGAATATATCAGAGCTGTGAACTCCTACAACAAAGTGAAATTAATTCAAAATAAATTAAAGACCTCCACATAAGTCCCAAAGCTATAAACTGTATAGAAGAAAACATTGGTACTAAACTTATAGACCTCGGGCTCAAGGAGGACTTCATGAACCTGCCATCAAAGGCAAGGGAAGTAAAAGCAAAAATAAATGAATGGGACTATATTAAACTAAAAAGGTTCTGCACAGCAGATTAAGCTATTTAGCAGAACAGTATTTCCTACTACTTGTTATTCTATTAGCTGATGAGCAGTCCTATAGTTGCAAAGTTTTTTTGTTTTTGGTAAATTTGACCTTCTTTTGGGTGGTAAGAATAGGCCCAGGAGAGAAGACTAATGGGCTCTAATTTTGAGAGAGAAGCAACTGGGTTGCAAGGCCTTTTCTGGGGAGATTAGCAGCCTTCTGTGACTGATCGCAGGGTGCTATGTCCTGTATACAGAATCTGGAATCAGTGTCTTTAAAACAGCAGCACCTTTGAGAAAAGGGCCCACCTGCATTTGCAGGTATTGGTTACTGCTGCCTTTGTTCATAGTCTTTGTTGCTTGTTTCTTTTTACCTTGTTTTGGTGAACCACATAAAACCCTGTCATATGGCTTAGGCACTGTACCCTTTCTATCCTGTGTCTTTTTGTTATACTCCACTTGTGCTTGCTTGTAAAATAATTACATAAAAATTACTAAATGGGTTATGGGGGTGTACATTTTTTTGATCATTTGAATGAGTAGTATAAGTGATTCTATGAATAGAGAATTAAGCAAATAGGGTGCTTTCCCCTGTGCCTTCATTTTGTAGTTCAGAAATGGGGAAATTTTTATAAATTGCTTTGAGATTTTTAAATCAAACTGAAATACAGCAGACTTTTACTTTCTAGGCCAACTACAGATTTAATTGATAAAAGCAAATAGGTCATTTTCAGATGGGAATTGACATAAGCAACACTGTGTGCTCACTTACATACATACACACACACACACACACACACACGCCACTGCTTTTCAGTCGAGATGTGGCCTTAGGACTGAAGTTTGTGTTAGTTCTCTATTTTCTTTTTGGCCAGGACTTTTTTCTTAAATAAACAGTAAATTTGGATAATTGAATATCTAATCATACTTCTGAATCTCCTCCCTTCCTGCATTCTACAAGACTTTGGTCCTGTTCTCTTTCCGTCTCTCTCTCATTCTCCCTACTCCCCTCTCCCTTCCAGCCTTTGGACATACTCAGTTCTTCTCCCCACTCCCCCATCTCCTGGAGCTGTGGTCCTGCTGCCCTTTACATGGCCATCCATATTCAGAAGCAGAGCGTTCACTGCCTGCCTGCACCCTCAGCAGCCACTCACTTCAGAATTTATTGTTCCATTTCTCATCCTCCCACTCTTTTGAAAGGTAAAAGCCAATGTGCTTCCTCTTGCTCTCTGCATTTCTGTTCGCACTTACTGTTTGGCTTCTGAGTGTTCTCCCCTAGCCAGCTCATTAATGCATTTTTTGGTACACATAAATGCTTTTATTTTTAAAAAATAGAAATTGAAAATAAAGTCAAATTTAAGAAACTAAAAGAGGAAACAAAATGAATCAAAAAATAGGAAAATAAATATCAGTACAGTGTGAGATTAATGCAAGAGAAAAATAAAGTCAACAACAGATAACACATAAAATATAAATAATATTAAAACTGGTAAATTTCTTGGAAAAATACATAAAATGTAAAACTAGCAAATGTTATTAAGAAAATAATAATATAGACTATTAGGAATAAGGTAACACAATACACATTGAAGTACATTACAAGTATAAAAAACCCTTTTCTGATTTTTTTAAAAAATGATGTAAAATAGGATTAAAGGAAACGTTTTCACTGTGATAAGGAATACTGAGCACAAGAGCAAACAATAAAATTAACAGTGAAACATTTAGAGTACTACCAATAAAATCAGAAAAAATAACAAGTGTACTACTACCCTTCTATTAGTCAGCATTACTTTGGCAGTACAACTTGTTACTAAAATAGTAGGAAATCTAATATTATTCATAGGTGACACCATAGAATACTACAAATTTTAAGAAAACCAAAGTAATATACTAAGAGACTAGTGAGTGAGCTGGATAAAAGATTAAATAGACAATGTAAATGTAAAATGAAAACAAATAAAAATATCCAATATACTTCATTTACAGACTTAGTGAACCTATACAAACAACAAACTTTTTAATCTCCCTGAGCCACAAATGAGTGCTTTTAAAAAGATTAAGTGAGAAGCTAAGATCACTTACATCAAATAACACTGTGCCTCACTTAAATGAGCCTTCATTAGTGCATAAAAAAAAAAAAGGTTTCTGTTTTATCTAGCATTTTTCAATGTTTTTAGAAGTCGCAGGGCATCTAGAATATTATGCTTCCAGAAACTTGTCCCTGTGGCTTCTGAGACCTGAATCTCCCAGCCCACCTACCTTTCTAGTTTTTTTTCTTGTTCTTCTACTTTGCTCTGCTGTCAAACTGTATTTTCTAGGAAAGTCCAGTCTCCCCCTCCTTCTTGCTCTAAACTACCCCCTTAGCAATCTTTATTACTCTTGTGTCCACCAGCATGACCTTTCTGAGCTTGACTTCTAAATACGTAGTTTCATATTTCCCTTTAACTGCTGTATAACTTCAATTGACACCTAAATGTTTGTATGAAAGTAATCTCTCATCTTTTCCCCAAACCTACTCCTCTGCTCCCAGTTTATCTGGTTTTATCTCCTCTCCCCTCTTCTCCTTTCTCCTCTTCCTTTCTCCTCCTTCTCCATCGGGGCCATTGAAAGATTTCACTTTGTTAACATTTACTGTATCTGGGGGATTCTTCCTTCCCAGCTGGACTCAGTTCATGTTTTCCTCTTTTCTCTTTGAAGCTTTTGGGATGGTTCTTTAACTGAATTTCCTACCTTGGTTCTGTCTCTTTTCCAATCCTACCCATATGTGCCTTCTGTCAGATTAACCTCCCCAGGATGTGGCTCTGATGGTCTGATTTCTTTGCCCCTGAAACACCTGCATCTCTGTCAGTGTAAATGCAAACCTCTGTCTACTCCACAATATAACTCTTATCTCTCAACAGTCTCCATTTTTTCTACTCCTCCTATACTCTGATAGTGAGACAGAGGTGCTTGCTGATAGCCACATATTCTCTGAGTGTGGCTTCCATTGTAGCTTTTTCTCATCATCATTGTTGTATCCAAAGTTGTCTTACTGTTCCAGAATAGCTCAAATGCCATCAATGTCCCTCCAGACCTATTTGTCCAGAAGTGTCCTTGACCTTCTGTGGAGCCCCTAGTGCTTTACCTGTACCACTCATACCATTTTCCTCCTTACATGATCGATGTTGTTCCCCCCTCATCTCTCTTCTTTGGAGAATTTCTAACTCCTTAAAGAGAGTGGCTGTGTCTTTCTCATCTTTTTCTCCACTGGTAACCTTATTCATTGTAGGTCCTTGATGTTTGTTGTGTGAATGTACAGGTTTCGGCACAAATAACACCCCTTTTTATGAACTGGTCTTCTATACCAAATCTTTTATTACAAAATCATAAGTATGTAATTCTGTAACAACAATATCACATTCAAACACACTTTAGGTCACATTTTAGGTGAAATGTTCAAATTCTTCTCCATCTCATGTGAGATATTCACTTACGTGGCCCGGCGTTACTTCTGTGGGACCCTGTAGTAATATTAGTAGAATGAATTAATAGGAACTTGCAGCAACTAAGTCATCAAAAAGAGTATTCTGCTGTTTAGAAATGGCATTTATTCAATAAGCATTTACTTTAAAATTTTAAAATAAATAACGTATGCCTATGTTTGAAAATTCAGGAAGTATAAAAGGGTATTGTTATAGAAGAAATGTTTGCATCCCCCCAAAATCTTATGTTGAAGCCCTAATCTTCAATGTGATGCTATTTGGAGGTGGGGCTTTTGGGAGTAATTAGATTTAGATGATGTCATGGGGTAGAGCTCCATGATGGGATTAGTGCCCTTATAAAAAGAGGAAATACCCCTATGCTTACCCTGTCTACCACGTGAGGTATATCAAAAAGGCTGCCCTTTATAAACCAGGAAGCAAGACTTCACCAGCACACTACCGTGCTGGCAATCTGATCTTGGACTTCTGGCTTCCAGAACTGTGAGAAATAAATATTTGTTGTTTTAAACCACCCAGTCTGTGGTATCTTGTTATAGTAACCTGAATTAGCTAAGACAGGTATACAGTAAAAATATCTCCCTCCCTCCTAGCACCCTTCAGCCACCCTATTCCCCTCTTCACAGACAACAGGTGTGTTCAGCCTATTACTTTCCACCCAGTGGTAGTTTAGAACTATGCTGGCAACTTGGTATTTATATATGCTTTTGCAGTTCATCAGTAGATAGTGGATAATGAATGGGCTTTTTCACTCTGGTTTATGACTACACAGGTCTCTGTAAACTGTCCCCTACTTTATTTTTCAGCCATCTGTTGAAGGATATTTGAATTACCTCCAATCATTTGCTATTCTGTAAACTACTGCAGTGGATAACCTTGCATATACATTTTATTTAGGTTCATGTGTATCATGGAATAAATTCTTAGAAGTAGAATTAGAGATATTTCCAAATTCTCTTTTATGGAAGATGTACTGGCTTTCATTCCCACATGCAGAGTATCAGAGTGCCTGTTTCCAGACATCCTCTCCAACTGTATTAGTTTCCTATAACCGCTGTAACAAATTACCAAAAACTTGGTGGCTTATAAAAACACACGTCTATCATTTTATAGTTCAGGAGGTTGGAAATCCAAAATGAGTCTCATTGGACTAAAATCAAGGTGTCCGCAGGGCTGCATTCCTTCTGGAGCCTCTAGGGGAGAATCCATTCCTTGTGTTTTCCTGCTTCTAGAGGCCATCACATTCCTTGACTCGTGGCCTCTTCCTCCATCTTCAGAGCCAACAGTGAGTTAAGTCCTTCGATTCATTCTGATTTTTTTTTTCTATCATCACATCTCCTCTTCTGTGTCTGACTTTTCTGCCTCCTCCTTCCACTTCTAAGGATCTTTATGATTACATTAGGCACACCCAGGTAACCTTCCTATCTAAGTCAGTTGATTAGCAATCTTAATGCCATCTTTGCCATGTATGGTAGCATTACACAGGTCCCAGGGATTAAGATGTGGACATCTTTGAGGGTCATTATTCTGTCTATCAGCAAACTTAGTATGCTTTCTAATGTTTTTTTTTTATCTTAGCTAATTTAATATGTAAAAATGTAGATTCATAGTTTTATTTTGTGTTTGTCTTATTTGAGTGAAATTTAACATCTTTTAGTTTGAACTGTTGGTATGTCTCTTTGTGTATTCTCTTTATCTTCTGTCCATTTTTCTTTTGGGATATTCATCTTTTTCTTGTTTATTATAGGAACTCTTTATGTAATAGCTATACTGACTTATAATGTTGCAAATATTTTTTCCCATATACCTATTGACTTTTCTTTTTTGTTGTTGTTGTTGTTTTTATTTGTTTTTATTGAGGTACCATAGGTTTATAACATTATATAAGTTTCAGGTGTAAAATAACATAATTCAATATCTTATATACTACAGTGTGCACACCACCACTCTTTAAGGCAATAAACAATAAAGTTTATTATTTCTTTTTTTTAAATTCATTTTTATTGTTATGGCCATCCCACCCTGAACACGTCCGATCTCATCTGATCTCGGAAGCTAAGCAGGGTTGGGCCTGGTTAGTACTTGGATGGGAGACCTATTGACTTTTCTTATGGTGGGTTTTGCTATAAAGAATTTTTAAAAATATTTAATTGGGAGAATTCATCTTGTGTGTGTGTGTGTGTGTGTGTGTGTGTGTGTGTGTGTGTGTGATAGGTGTCTCTAAGACTGCCTCAGGTTTGATGATTCATTAGGAGAACTCACAGGACTCAGCATATAGTTGTACTCAAAAAGTATGGTTTATTGCAGCAAAAGGAAAAGTCAAATGGGGTGAAGTCTGAGGGGAACCAGGCATGAACTCCAGAGTCCTCTCCTAGTGGAGTCTCACAGGATGCACTTAGTTCCCCCAGTATTGGGTTGTGACAACACTCAGTGCCCAGGGTTTTTACTGGGGGCTGGTCACATAGGTACCCTCTGCCTACACATATCAAACTTCCAGACTTCCAGAAATAAAGCAGGGATTCAGCATAAAATGCAATTTAGGCACTGTAAACCACTCTTACCAGTTAGGAAATGGTGAGAGCTATCCCAAAATCCAAGTCCCCAGGAGCCAGCGAAGGGTCAACCTTTCAAGCAGACCTTTATAAGGAGAGCAGTCTCAGATTTGCTAGTTTAACTTTTGTCCACAGTTTTCTTTTATAGCTTTTGGGTTTTACATCCCAGTTAGGAAGGTCTTCCCCACTGAGAATTATAAAGGAATTCTCCCACATTCCTTTAATACTTTAATTACTTTTTAAAAATTTTCAATATTAATATTTAATCAACTTACCATGTAAGATATGGATCTACTTCTTTTTTGGGGTGGGGAGGGTAGTTCCCTGGCTGGGAATCGAACCCAGGCCGCGACGTTGAGCCTACTGAAGCCTAGCCACTACACCACCAGGGAATCCCTGGATCTACCTCTTTCATTCCCTGTTGTTGCAACACCATTTGTTGACTGATCCACTGATTTGAAATACCATTTTTATCACACACTAAATTCCTCTATGTATTTGGTTTCATTTCTGAACATTTCTTTTCTTGCATCAGTCACTCTTCATGCACCAGTAACACTCTCTCTTAACTATTGAGGTTTTATAAGATGTAATGTCTGGTAGGGCAAGCCTCTCCTTATTTTTCCTCTTTTTCATTCTTTTCCTCCCTATTTTTGGTCAATAGACATTTACAGAATGCCTACCTTAGGGCAAGGCATAGGGAACTGATACCATTCCCTTCTCCAAGGAGCACGGTTTTCCTAGGTGAAGTGCACAGACAGATGCATACATAAAGCATGTCAGAGGAGTGGAAAGTAACGGGATTGATGTTGAGGAAGGCTTCTCAGAGGAGGCAGATCTTGAAAGATGAGTAGGAGCATTGATCAGGTAGAAATAGACATGGGAAACTGTAGGAATAGTATGTGCAAACATGAGAAAAGAGCAGACTCATGCTGGACCCACATGTGGGTTGGTCTTTGGCATTGGTGTGCATATGGGCATAGCAGTGGGAGATGGTGCTGGAGGGCAAGGTTGGGCTAAAGCTTGCAGAGCCTATGAAACCCCACCAAAAAGTTTTGCTTTTTATCTGAAGGTAAGGGAAACCATTACAGGGTTTTAAGCAGGAAAGTGACATGATTTGATTTCTATTTCTAAAAGATTACTTGGGCAGCAGTGTACAGAGTGGGTATAGGTGAGCAGGAGAACATTTCTGGAAATAGTTTAGTCACCTAGGTGTATGATGATTAGGGCTTGAAATAGGGCAGTGGAGAGGGATAGGAGAGAGTGGACTTAAAATGCAAAAGGTAAGATCGGTGGAATTTGTTTATTGACTGAATATAGTTATGAGGGGGATGGGATGATAGAATGGAAAGAATCCAACTTTGATATCCAGGTTGATTGGGAGGCCAGTGGTTGAGATGGGGAATGTAGAAGGGGAGTGAGGAAGAGATAGTGAATCCCAATTTGGAAGTACTGTCACAAGTGTCTGGAGTATAACCAAATATAGATATAGATATTTAGGAGTCAGGTGGCTACAGAGACTTGGAGCTCTTGCCTGGGTTGAGCCTGGATATCCTGGTAGGCCTGGATATGATGATTATCATTTTCATAGATGTGGTGAAAATTGCCAGGAGAGAAAATTACAGTAAGAAAACATACAATGGGCGAACTCTGAGAAATGTAAGCCTTAAATGATTATGACAAGGTGGAAAAGAATGCTTTTTCCCCAAAATAGTTTCAAATGGCATTTTAAATGTACTTTTGTAGTTCTTGCCTGAGTGTATATTTATATATGAAGGTAGTGGTGATCCAGGAATATTAAATCATTAAACCATTTTCTCTGGGAAAATTGGTAAGAAAAGAACTAGGAGAATTATTACACAAATGTAATTGTATATGGTAATTTATGTGCTTGTTGCTTTTAACCTGTGAGCCTTTTGCCTGATTTTAGGATTAAATTACTTTTGATGCAGTTATATGAATTAACTTACTGAATCAAGTCATGTGAAATAGGCTGAAATCACTCTCTAGCATGTAGATGTTATGTGGAATTATAAACTTTGCCAAGTTTAAAGACCTGCTATGATTCTTCCTTAAAATTTTAAGCTTTTTCCTCAACTTTAATGGAAGCTCTTTTTACATGAAGGGGTCTTATTTTTTAAGTGTAATCTAAAAGTTGAAAATGAGGTAATTTTACATTGCTGCATGCTTATATGGTAGATTGAAGCTTTTTAAAAAGACAAATATCTTCAAGTTTAGAAATCAAACTAGGAAAAATGCTTACTTAAATTCCTATTCAAACATTGCAAAATTCTTTCATGAAAGAAGTGGTGAGCAGTACCCTGAATTTTTAAGGCTGTGTATTCAGTCATGGTTTATTTGCTGCATAAAAAGGGTCTACTTTTTCTAAAAATATTGTCCATCTATGACTGTGCCATTGCATAGTGGCAACATCATTTGAAAGCACATCATGTTAAATCAACATACTTTACCTATTTTTTTGCCCTAAATACTATGAAAATGATTTTCTTCTGTAACTATCTCTATTTTGAATGATATTTAATCCATTTCTGGGACATAACTTAAAAATAAGTCTTTGAAGGAAGAGGCTATGTGAGAGGAGGCTTCATAAGCTCTAGGAATCCTAATTTGGTGACAGCCGTCTCTCCTCAAAGAAAGAAACTCATAAATCACTTACCATTTATAGATTACACTTGATAAAAATAAATCCTATCTAGATGTATTTTAAGTGAGTTGCTGCGTCCTCATATAGGTGCCATTTTAAAAAATGGCTAATTAAGTGAAACCTAAAATTTGTTATTTATATTTCCCCCATGAGACACAACAGTGACAAATATAGCTAAATTGAAATGACAAGTTATATTCTCTTTGACACAGCTGTTTTTATCCCTAGTGTGAAATCAGAAATTTTCATCTCAACTTTGTCCTTTAAGACTTTTCAAATGTTACCTTGTGCTATTTTTTATACTGGAAAAATGCACGTGATTGCTTCTTTATAAAATCTGCATTTATGGTGTTTCTTGACTAGTAGGAATCTTAATTGGTGAAATGCCCAAATACTAATATAGAGCCAAATAAAGGAGACCCACTTACTTGAAGCTAGGGTTAAGCACTTGAGAGTGTATGTTTTCTGATGTCAGTTTCCTGGTTTTGATATTGTGTTATAGTTCACATAAGATGTTCACATTGAGGAGGCTAAGTGAAGTGTGGATGGGACTTCCCTATACATTTCTTTTCAACTTCCTATAAATCTATAATTATTTCAAAATAACTTTTAAAAAGTAAAGCAGCCCCCCACATCACTTGACCACACAGAATCCTTAGGCCAGCCTCCTAAGTGTTCTTGGTTTATTCCACGTGCCCTTTCAGGATCAAGGTGATCACCCGCTAGAGAGATTCCGGCTCAATGTGTGTGAGGTGGGGTACAGGCATTGATTGGCACTGTGGGAAAGTGCCCCTCACTCCCTTGATCTTGAAGCCCAGGTGAGGGACTAGGCAGTAGAAAGCCAAGCCATTGGGGCCTTCCTGACGCACTGACTAGAAGCTAATGTTTGGCAAAACACTTCTCTGCTCTGAGGCTTCACTGAGCTAGGACTGAGTCATTCTAGAGTTGTCCACAAGCTGTGAAATGAAACCAGTGCTGGATGGGTTCATGGAGTGGACTTTATTACCCATTTCACAAACCTGACTCCCTGCTCCATCCACATAAAGGCAAGTTCTCTAGAACTAGTTCTGCCTATGGCACTTTGATTTCCCAAAGAGAGGGTCCAAACTGACTCAACGTTATAGTTAGGGATAACTGCGGAAAATGTCACCTGGCGAATAAAGCACTAAAGACTCAGAGCCTTAAAATTGTATTACGTCAAGTTGACAATGCACTGTAGAATTGTATGCCTGAAACCTATGTAATCCTTGCTAACAGATGTCACCCCCAATAAGTCTAACAATAAAAATGAATTTAAAGAAAAAAAAATTGTATTACGTATAAGAGAAAATAAGTAACAGTTAAACCGACAACATCTAATCCATTAACTTTAGGTTTTAAGTTTTCAGACAAGAGCTTAATTAGACTTGTAACAAGTTTCCACTTGTAGAGAATTTTGTACTTTTTTAATAATTAAGTACAGATGAATGAGGTTTGTTATCATTGCTTTAATACTTAGTAGTTTTTCTTTCTTTTTAAATAATCCACCTTTATGTTATTCTGTTTGAGAGTTTGTGTTTTAAAGTTCTTGCTTTGTTTTCCTATATGAAACTTTAAGGAAAAACATAAAAATTAAAATATCTGGGAAGTAAGTTCTGGTACATTCAACTTTTAAAAATTCTGGTTCTTTTAGAATGTTTGTTACAACGGAGCCAATTAGGTTATGGAACAAAGTAAACAACAAAACAAATAAATTCATAGATACAGAGACAAACTGATGGTTACTAAATGGGAGGAGGTTGGGAGGCTGGGTGAAAAAAGTGAAAGGATTAAGAAGTACAAACTGGTAGTTACAAGAGTCATAGGGATATAAATACAATATGGTCAATATAGTCAATAATGTAAAAACTATGTATGGTGTCAGATAGGTATTAGACTTATTGGGGGGAATCATTCACTTTATAAATTATATAAATGTCTAACCACTACATTATATACCTGAAACTTATATGAAATTATATTGAATGTCAACTATAATTTAAAATGTAGTCATGGAGATATATATTACAACAAAAGGAATATGGTCAACAATATTGTAATAACTATATACAGTGTCTGATGAGTAATAGACTTATTGGGATTATTACTTTGTGAGGTATATAAATGTCTAATCACTATGTTTTGTACACCTGAAACTAAAAAAAAGGAAGAAAAAATACAATGTGAACACTAACAGTAATGCTTCTTTTATTTTATTGTTAAATTTATTAAGGTGACATTGATTAGTAAAACTTACATAGTTTCCAGGTGCACAATTCTATGTTCCATCCTCCATGTGTTGCATTACATGTTCATCACACAGAGTCAGTTCTCTTTCCATCACTATATATTTGTGTCCCTATCCCTTCTTCCCCACCCTCCTCCCGCTTACCAACTCAGATAACTACTAAATTATTCACAAGTAGTACTTTTAAAAATGTATTTTCTTATAGATATAAGCTACTTTATTTGGATGGCTAAAATATTGATTAAAGCCCTTGTCTTTTCCACCATAAGCTTCACTTCAATATTAGATGTATTGCTCTGTATTTAATGATAAAAAATATATGGCTGTTTATATTATTCACAAATTTTCATGAAACATTTGAGGTCCAAGTCTCGGTTTTAGGATCAAAATAGCTTAGGTGCTGTTCCCATCATAGAGTTCTCATAGGCATGTTTCAGGGGTAAAGAATGCCACTTCCTTGACTCATCCATATATCTGTACATCACTCAGAATATGAAGTGTCATTCCAGAAGGCTTTCACGATGAAGACCACTTGATATATTGCCACATGAGAAGATTGTATCATTCTCATATTAATGACAGTGTGTAAAATATTACTTGCATTTAGAATTCTCTTAAACACATTCAAACATATTAAAGAATATGTGGACCTGATTTTGGTCTGGTCTATATAGCTTTCATCTTCTGGTGATAACATTATGGTACACTTATACTTATCAATAATTTTAATATAAGATACAAGAGCATATTTGAAACAAAAAAGGAGTGGCTTTATTATTAGTGATTGAGAAATAGTAAGTTACATTGAAAATGCTGCTGGAAAGCCAAAAGACATGAATAGCATTAGTACAGATGGTGATTCTTCTGGAGAGAAAGCTGTATCTCGCCTCTGAGTTAGCAATTTTAGTCTTTGTTTTTAAAAGGCCAGCATATTCACTTGAGTTTCATGGGAAAGATAGAAATAACTAAAAACAAAACAAAACAAAAAAATGTTGCTATCTGGAACTCCTTTCAAAAAAGCAGATTCTAAGTTTTCTTCTAAAGTGAATGACAGTACAGCCTTATATCTCAAACCATCTGCCATCTGAAAGTATATCAACAGCATAGCATTCAGCATTATTGAGTATTTACCTGTGCCGACCAATATAGTACCTGGTGCTCATTTGTCACCAAGAGAATGCTTATGTTCTATAGATTCTTTTTGTAGATAAAGAAATTCATACATTTTAGTGCTGTTTTCACCAAAAGTCCCTCTGTCTTTTTGTTAAACTTCCATTAACAGAAATAACTTGTGTTCCCAAATGGTACCAAATAATTAAGTATTGCTCTGAATTCAGGGCCAGGCTAAAAGCCTCAGTGAATGAGTTAGCTAGGTCAGCATCATTACTAACATGTACTCAGCATGCTATCCATTGCAGAATACATAGCAATTAGGCCTCACATTGCCAGAGTTCTGACTTGCTGAGGGTTCCATGTGCTTTGGAGAGTTCAAGAAGACAGTCTGGAAAGCATGTTCTTGATCAGTTTTTGCCCTAAACCTCTTGCCACTTAAATACAGAAAACTGTTGCTGCTAAGTGATGCTTTTCCAATAATTCTCTGTAATGTAGGGAAGGGAATGCTGCCATTCAAAGTTGTAGGCTGGTAACAGGAAAATGGGTGAGAAGGAAGATACCTAGAGGAAAAGTGCCCAGACATGGCACCCCCAGGGAAAGTGATTATGTGGGGGCGATATAAAGCTTCAAATTTTCATTCGGTCAAAAACTATGTATCCTGCCTACTAGAGTCAGGCACTGTTCCAGTTACTGGGGATATAGGATATGAACAAAAGTATCTGCTTTCATGGAGTCCATGTTCTAGGGGAGGGGACAGTGGAGATACAAGAGTAAAGAAATAAGTAAATATATAATATGTCAAATAGTCTTAAGTGAAAAGGGGAAATAACATCAGAAGGAAAATAGGGGGTGCAGTTGTGGGGATAACGTTGTTTTTCCACAGGGTGTCAGAGAAATTCTCATTAAGATTATTTAAGCAGAGATGTGCAAAAGGTAGAGGGGAAACCTTGAGGGAAAAGAATTTCAGACAGGAGTTCCTGGTGGTGTAGTGGCTTAGGGCTTCGGCATTGGCGCTGTCAGTGCTGCGGCCTGGGTTCGATTCCCAGCCAGGGAGCTACCCACATACCACAAAGAAAGAAAAAAAAATTCAGACAACTGGAATAGCAGGTACAGAAGCCCAGAGGTTCGTATGTGTTTGGTGCTTTTGAAGAGCAACTCTGGAGGCCAGTGTGGCTTAAAATACAGTGAGCAAGGGACAGAACATAGATGTGGCTGAAGATATGGCCAGGTGGTGGACAGCCACATAGGCCATTGGAAACACTTTTACTTAAACAAAATGGGAAGCCAACTATTACTGTGACTTCAGAGGTAAAGATGAAAGCAAGCAAGCAGTTAGGAAGTTACTGTTATGATCCAAGTGGACAATGGTGGAAACCACGGCCAGGGTGGCAGCAGTGAGGTGATGAGGCTAACTCCAAGGTTTTTGACTCAGTCAATTTGATGGATGGGGTTGTCATGTGATGAAATGGGGAGGCTGTGGGAGAAGCAGGTTGGGTAAGGGAAATCAAGGGTTTGGCTTTGGATGTGTTAACCCAGACTCCTCCAGATGCCTCTTAGACAGTCTAGAGTGGTGCAGCGGGCACTTGGTATAGCTAAGTCTGGGGATCAGAGTGGGGACTGGAGAGCAGTAGGTATTTAGGAATCACAAGGGTGTAGATACTATTTGAAGCCATGAAATTCATCAATATGCCCTCTTTAAGAAAGAGCATAGATTAAAAAGAGATGAGAGATCTAAATCCTGTCATTTCACAGACATCAGAGCATTGATTCACAATTCACAGAGAGCAGTTCATTAAGAATTCCCCTAATACCTTGTCTTTCTTTTTTTAATAAACATGTCATTGGTCCCTTTTGAAATAGTTGCACTGTATAGTAAGTAATCGTTCCCAATTTTCCCTTTTCTTTTTTTAGTGGTTTTTACCTAATTGATTGCTAATATTGTTTAAAATTAATGGACATTTTTGGTTTGGAAATCTGATTTTTATAGAACATCATTAAAAACTACTAATTAAAAGAGATGTTTGTAACCATAGAAAATACAGTCCCCAAAGTAATTATTGAAGATAGAAGGTGGTGTAAGTCTAGTCTGAATTTTTCAGTTTTCTCTGTTAAAAGTCAGATTTAGTTGTCATTTCATGATAAGCAAATCAGGCAAATAGTAGACTATTTGCTTCTTCACACTGAACTTTAAATCCTTTTTTATCCTTTTCTAGCCAATATTCGCATTTTTAAATGAAGAAAAGTTTAATGTGGATGGATGGATGGTGTATAATCCAGTTGAAGAATATAGAAGGCAGGTAAGCCAGTAGGTACTGTGGCATGTGGTGAATCTGAAACATACATGGTGACAATATGTCATTGGTCATGCTCTTTGAGAATCAGTAACATCCTTTCTAAATATGTTTCAATAACAGTAGAATAATATAGTTTATTCTATTTATTATTCCATAGCCATATTCAAGCTGCATTGAAGACTGGCTGGCTAAGTTCTATTTCCTCCCCTTACATAAAGAACATCAGTTATATGTTCATGAAATGAAGCAAATACTTGGGAGTCTAGAAAAATCAAACTTCTCTACCTTCCTATTTAGGAGTTTATATTGCTGTATATTAATATATTTGGGGGCTTAATTATTATCGGCAGTTATATTTTAATTATATACATTGCAAATGGCAGATTCAAATGAATTAGAACTTTTGTCTTGTAATAATGTCTTTTCCAAGAATGCTTTGATGAATATACATTACAGTGGTCCTTACTGCCCTCTTATGTAAACATCACCTACATGCATGTTTATTTGCTATAATAAAGGCAAGAGTCTTGGAATAATGTTGCTGTTCAGGGACAAAGGACTCTTGTGATGTGTGAAGATCCTGTGCATGTTGTATGACAATAGTCATAATTTGACCTCTGGTATAAACAAATCTATTTAGGACAGCTAGGAATTTTATGGTGGAAATCTTCATAATTGTAATTCTGCAAAACTCCTAAAATAATTGTGAAATTTTGTTGAATGAGCTTTGAGAATCAAATTAAACCCAATTGAGTTATATTGCAAAGGCAGTCAATATAAAATAAAGTAAAATTACAGAACCCTACACTTAAGAAAAACCTTCTAGCCATTACCTCCAACACCTGCTAAACACCTGGGTTGAATTGTTTTTAGTCTTGATCAGTGGTATGTGTATTCTATAGGCAGATCCGATGCCCAGAAATGGGGATCTGGGAGTTTATTTCTAGAGCACATGTATAAGGTAGTATTTCTTTTTTGCTTCTAGAAATCAGCTTTAGACTGTTGTTTTTCAAAGGCTGTGTATACCTGTCACTTTAACGAGTTATTTTGGGTCAGTTATTGAGGCAGATGAAGGACCATTAAAACGTATTGAGTGTTTTTGAGATCTCTGCAGCATTATGTATTACAACATGTGTACCTTATTTTTAGAGTGTTATTGACAATATTAAGAATTATTTTTTAGGTGAAAGCTTCTAGCTTGAAACAAAACAGTTCCTGTTTTTAAGATTGCATGCGTATATGAACTGTTGAAGGTATTTTCTTCTAGACTGCCATTATATCCCATCTGTTTTTCTTATAACTTTCTGATGGAACTTATAACTCTCTAATTGGATCCAGCATCAGACTCATCTGTTTGGTCTGTGGCCTATAGGGCCAGACCTAAAGAAAAGGTACAATATCTGTTCCCAAAGCAAACATCCACATAGCCACTTTTGTGTGTGTGTATGTGTATTTGTGAGTATGAGGAGAGAATATTCCACCACCTCTGACTCTTTTCTACACTAGATACAATTTCTTGCGTAGACAATAGGGTGGGAGGTATCTTCTGTGTCTCCTGTCACATTAGCAGTCTGGTTAGACTGCAAATGACTATTTCTCACACAACCTGTAGGGTGATCATCAATTCCAAACAACCTGATTGAGGAAAACAAAAAACAAAAAACCTCTTAGGAGGTGGCGAAATGAGCCTCCCCAGAGGGGTTTTCCTTTACTTCCCCTCTGTGACTTTCTACATACACTTAGCCTCTTTCTACTTTGGAGCTAACTGAAGCATTCACTCTGTTTTGAGTAGGGAGAAGGAGTTGCCTTGTCTCTTTTCTACCCTCAATTAGACACAGATTAAGATAACAGGATGTATTTTTTCTTTCGAGTGGGTGGGTGCACGCATAAGGATGAACTTGTGTTTATCTTTGTTGTATCAGTAATAAAGATCAGTTTGACCTGAAATAAAGGAAGATCTCAAATTAAAGAGAATCTGTATTTATTAATGATAATATAGAGTTATGGAAACCACGTGTTTTGTCTTTTGTTCTTATGTTGTCTGGATTATTGATTTGGCTCCCTTATTATAAAGTGGTGGACCATCACTACACTGTGGTCAAACAGGCATGGGCAAATTCTGCTAGAAAGAAGAAAGGACCTCCAAGGACAAATGCAGAGATGAAGTCATGCAGTACTGACTTGGACTTCCTTTTTTTCCTGCAGGGCTTGCCCAATCACCACTGGAGAATAACTTTTATTAATAAGTGCTATGGACTGTGTGACACTTACCCTGCTCTCTTGGTGGTTCCATTTCGTGCCACAGATGAAGATCTCAAGAGAGTTGCAACTTTCAGATCCCGAAATCGAATTCCAGTGAGTACTGCAATTAATGTTTTTCTCAAAGGGTGCCTTTTATTCCATAAGAACAGTAGTCAAGTGATTCAGAGAAACACTCTTGGATTTCAATCCAACAAATAATTATCAAGTGCCTTCTGAGTGCAAAGCACCATGCCAAATGGAAAAATAAGAAAGAGCACCTGCCTTCCAAGAGCTCACAATCAAGTATAGAGAATGAACACAACTAATTATTATATAAGAGAGGGTCGAACTAATGCTATCATATGTAAGCCAAGTACTAGGTGGAAAGAAAAAACATTAGGACAGGGTCTTTCTGGTATTTGTCTTTGTAGCATAATACCAGACATATGATAGACTCTTGATAAATGTCAGCTGAGTCATGCTGGAAACAAGGTAGTATCTTATGTTATAGAATGTGGAAGTGCAGGCTTTTCTGTATGCTCACCTTCATTAGGATTAACTTATCCTCATCACATTTGCAAGCTGCCTTAATACTATGAGCATAGTGGAGCCAAGTGCAGATTATTCCAGATAGTATACATACGGTATCATTAGACCTAGTTCGCAAAATTCTCTTTGCTTCTTAAATATTTATGTACAAGCCATATTGTCTACTCTGTGTGCATAAATTTTATTGATTAAAAGTTTAAAGAATTTTTCCCCTTTGTTAATTTTCAGGGTATGTCACAATAAGTACTTTATCTTGATTTTGTTTAAAAACAAGGGTTGAACAAATTAAGATTTAATGTAACCTTGCCTTTAACTTCCAAGTCTAGATATTTTTGTCCTTAAAAGGATATTTGTATGAAACTCTTTTTATACTGCTAACATAATAGGAATCGTAAATTTTAAAAGTCACTTGCTTTTCTAATTATGAGTGTCCGTTCATGTCTTCATGATATACATTATAGTTGAAATTATGTTCCTTAGTTCATTTTGTTAGAACACAATGCTAATGAAACTGGAATTACAAGTTCACTCACCTGTGCTCTATTTGGAAATACTTTTCTGTGCCATAGCCACAGACTCTGCTTCTGCCCTAGCCAGCTGTCTTGCTAACACGTGCCTTGCCCATAGGAGAACTGGATTAGGGTAATGTGAATAGATTTTGTTCACTCCTTCATTCATTTAGTGTGTATTGAACATCCACTGTGTCAAAAGTGTGTGTGTGTGTGTGTGTGTGTGTGTGTGTGTGTGTGTGTTTATTTCATGAGATTTGAGGCACGAGAGGAAATAAAAGAATTGTGCTCAATCAACTATGTTCAGGCTGCCATCTTGATACAGCATTATTCTGAGTGAATGAAAGCCCACTGTAGAGCAGATAGAATGCTTAACTTTTTACTTACTTAACCATGTAGTTGATCCTTCTTACTTAGCGTTGACCACCGATTTCCATTTATTTTTCCTAACAAAACTAAGGCTAAGCTATCCATCACCTTCATGTTTTTATAGATTACTATGCTTAATAACATCTAGTAGATAATGTATTATTTCCAATGCATTCTCTTAACCACCTCATTCTTGATTAGAACCCAGAAAATGTATTTGCTTTCAATGTGAAATCATAATATTTGATATTTAGGTTTTTTTAAAGCCCGTATAAAAGTACAAAACGAATTGATGAGAAAGCAATCTTATGTTGTATGCAGAGAACAAACATAAAATATCATTGAAAAATGAAATAATCCACATGCGTTAATGTTGCCATCATTAATAGATACATATCCCTTTGTCCTCAAATGGGTTTGTCTTAATGTTATGGAAGTCTTTAACTTACAAATAATACATATTTACTTTAGACATTTTAGAAAATACTGGTAAACAAAAAGGAGTCTACTATCTTGTAAGAACCACAGTTAACCTAACATGTTGGTATATGTCCATTGAGACTTCCTTCTATGCATACTTATTTTATTAGAAAAAAAATACATATTTTAATAGAAAAAAAGAAATTACTCTGTAATTTGTGCTTAATCTGCTTTTTCTACCTAGCATTATCTTGGAAATAACTTTCCACACTGATAATTATCTGCTCATAGGCCAGTGTGTAGATACATGTATTTAATCAATTTTCTATTGTGAGACATCTATATTCTTTTTAATATTTTGCTGTTATAAACAATGCTGTGATAAACATCTTTTGGTGTCTAAATTTTCATGTGTCCTAAATTATTTATGGCTTCTAAATATTAATTTTAAAAGAATAACCTAATCTGGTACCATATGCTTTCAAAGCACTCATAGTAGTTGATAGTGTGAAATTAGCATTATTTGTGCCTAGTCAGTCATACAGCAAACATCCTTTTGAAAAGTCAGCTGAGATCCTAAAGGGAAAATAAAGTAAGAGGTAAAACAACTCACAAGTCTTAAATTTCCCAAACACAGAGAAGAAAAGAGGGCATTGGTGGCATAGGGCAGTTTCTTGCATGTGAACTCATTTAAATTTGAAATTTGATTAGGGTCTTTTTCAATTAATAAGTCTCATGTATGTGTAGTGATTTGCTCTTTTAAAAGTGATCTCACATCACATCAACACGTTTTAAACCTTAAAAACATATGTACTGTTACATGTCAATTATAGCTCAATAAACCTGAAAATTTAATTCATTTCAATTACAAATACATACATAAAAGTAATCTCATGTCTTTTATCTCCCTTGAAGTAAAGGCTATAAGTGGTAAGTGGGGCAGGTCTCATCTCCACATCATAGATTAGAAAATAGGGGTTGAGGAAGGGCCAGTGCTTTTCCCAAGGCTTCCCAGTTCTGAACCTTTGGACTCTCAGGCAGTGGCCACAGTGGTGTTTTAAACTGGTTTCTGGCATGGTACAAAGACTCAATGAATGAATATTCATATTATCATATAATCTTTCTCACCAACCCATTTTCATTATTATGCACATCAGTTGTTATGAGCTTTAGTGCTTGTCATTTGCCACTGTGGAGGAGATGACTTCAAAGACAGTAGTGTATTTGGCCTTGTATTTTAAGTGAGCTCAAACTGTTAAGCTTCTTTAGTTCTTATGTATGCTTTTCATAGTTTTTTGTATCTGACTTTACTGGCCGCCTGGCCTGACTCTAGAAGCTAACTTGAGCCAGCGCGCTGCCCTGCACTGGGTACTTTACTTGCATTTATTCTTCCTTCGTCCTCCCAGCCACTCCATGGGTTAACATTACTCCCTATTTGATGAGAGAGGAAAGGGAGGCAATGGAGTTTGTGAGCTCGGTATTCAGGTTAGAGCCACAACAGAGATGTGTCACCTCCAGAGCCCACATTGCTACCCAACATGCTCACCTCCCAGCTCCCCCTTTTTTTTTAACAGCTGTATTGAGATGTATGAGTATACCAAATAATTCAACCATTTAAAGTGTACAATTCGGGGATTCCCTGGTTGTGTAGTGGCTAGGCTTCGATGCTCTCAATGCTATAGCCTGGGTTTGATTCCCAGCCAAGGAACTACGCCCCGCCAAAAAATTTTTAAGTGGACAGTTCTGCAGCTTTCGGTGTATTACATTATTAGTTACCTTTTATAGGTATTTTTTTTCCTATGCTATAAGCTGGGAAAACAAGTATCAAATATGCTAGGCATGTGTATAAAACTAGAGAAAAATTAACTGTGCCTAAAGGCTTGAAGAGCTCTCCTAGGAGCCAAGTATCCACCCTTCCTTGTGGAGACCCTGGCAGCTCTTTTTGCTGTCCTGTCCTGACAGCTTCTGTTATCTCCACTTGGGTTATCTACCCCTGTGTTAGATTGTAAAATTGAGACTGTTAGGGAAACAACCTGCAGATGTGAGTTGGTAATATAGAAATATATTGTGTCAAAGGTGATTTCCTTTAACTCACTTTTTCCAAAAGCCTCTTCTTTTTTTTATTTTGTGATGGTAAATCTGATGCAAATGACAGAAATGAAATATTAGAAAGTTTCTGTTTCCTTTAAGAGATATAGTTATTTTTAGGTAGGCATTTGACTTCTATTAGCTATGGTGCTAATTAAGAAAACACTAGTAAAGCAAAGGGTTATTCTAATTATCTTTGATTAACCATCATTGTTAAATGTGTATTTCTGGATACACACAGTGAAATCATGGTGAATAAGTATTCATCATGAGAGCTAGTGCTTTATTTTTTTATAGTTTTAATTGTTTTGAGATTTATCTTTCTCTTATAGCTTAAAATTTCTGAACTAACTATAGGTGCTGTCATGGATTCATCCAGAAAACAAGACAGTCATTGTGCGTTGCAGTCAGCCTCTCGTTGGTATGAGTGGAAAACGAAATAAAGATGATGAGAAGTATCTTGATGTCATCAGGGAGACTAATAAACAAATTTCTAAACTCACAATCTATGATGCAAGACCCAATGTAAATGCAGTGGCCAACAAGGTAAGTATATTTAATGACATAATAGAAATGTATCTTACATACAGCCTATGGTATTTCACATGAATGCTTTTGCCATGCCATGTCAACATGTGGGCTTAAATTAATTGACAAACTTAATTTAAATAAGAAAATCAATTCACTGAGGCAGAAAGTGGTTTTAATCACAGAACGTATCTTAAAAGTTGAATATTAAAATAACATGAAAATAATCTTTAGGTAAATTAGGCAAGTCTGAAACTATAATGAATTTGTGTTTTGGCTAGAATCTTGGGGAAAAGTTAGAATCTCTTTGGAGCTCTTTAGGCTATTGATGGTCACTCTCAATGTCACCACTGAGGCACCTGTGAGGCATTGTTGGAAGCTGAAATTGTTAAAATCCTAAATTTGTAACGTAATCAAACAAGTATCTTCACTATGCTCATCAATGTGTATTCTCATTTATATAAGATATGTCAAGAAATGAGTAAATCTATATATGTTAGTTTTAAAATCACACATTGTTATGATTTTCAAAGAAATCTGTCTCAATTGTCTTATTGGCCTTCATAAGGTGAAAATGCCAAGTGTCCCTGAAGTTGACTGGAGGTCATCACTGTGAACATCAGTGACTATATAGTGTTGCCTTCAGGAGCTCTTCCGAGTCTGCTGGAAGGTTTGCAGTTCCTTGTCCCCACACGAAATGGCCCCAGGTTGTGCTATGCTATTTACATTCAAGTTCTCCTTTCTGTTTTGTTAATTTCCTTCTTCAGTTACTGCAGGCTATCACAAATGCTCACAGTGAGCCTGCTGGAGTTGCTCATCCACATTCCACCTTTCAGATTTCTTGTTCCTCATCAAGCTGTAGACTTCAATTTCATCATCTTGAATACTTTGCTTATCCTGAGGTCATTTATCGGGCCTTTTCAGTTATTCAGAGCACAAGGCAAGAACCTGAAAGCAAAACAAGTCCTTGAGCAGCTCAGACAAATGCAGCAGCATAAGTGGGGCCTGTGGCATCTGTCTGCATGCACATAGGGCATGTGTAGAGGGCTCCACTCACAAAGTTGTGCGTTTACACACTGACTCTTGGGGGGCGTCTGCCCATTGTTTACTCTTGGTCCAGCTGTAACTACAGGTGGTTTGTGTTTAGGAAATGAAAATGACCTTAAAATTACATATAAAGCAATCAGGAAGTGAAATCAATAAGTAAATTAGGAACAGTAAGTAAAACATTTAGGAAATTAAATCTAAATATGAATGTCGTCTTCTGTTATCATTAATTTTATATATATTTCTTTTTCTGGTATCGTTCATATAGAACTCAGACTTGAATACATATATAAAATGCAATATTTTCATGTATACATTTAGCCTGAAATAGATATAACATTGAAATGAGGTACTTAGAAAGAATATTTTAAAATATTAAAATGTGTAAAATGCATATATCACATTAACTCTAAATCTCATTGTTGATAGCAGTAGAATTCTTGAATGCCTCTTTAACACTCAGGAAATATATCTGTGTTTCTAGTCCCATTAGGAAAGAAGAGAAGGAAAAAAACCTGAAGCTTTAAAAATCTCTGCATCATTCTTTAGAAAGCACGTTCTGGTCCTCCTCCACCCTTGGCTGTATCTCTCCCCTAGTCACCTATATCCATAGCAACAGACCCTTGGACCTTTATGTTGTTGTACTAGGCAATCTGGGTTGTTCTTTTTTGTTGAAGAAAAGATAACTGAAAAGAAAACTTCAAAACTAACCAGAGATGGAGAATTTGCACTTTTTAGAACTCAATCTGTGCTTGACTAATTGATTTTACCATTCTGATTCTTTTCTCTTTGGACCTAATTGTTCCTCCCTTGTGCATATTGAGAAATTCACAGCCCTAGGTGTAACAGGCAACATCGTTAAACAAAAGAACAAAACCCAGCATCAAGCTGTTTTAAGTTTGCAACAGTACACTGTGAAGAATTAAAGTGGAACTGTATTAACATCTGTTTTTGCCAGAAATTTTGGCAATGTGTAATTAGTGTACTTTTCTCTTATTTTTTCACATCTCACCTTCAGTTATTTATGAAGGAAACTCCAGCACTGAGAATCTCTTTGAAAATCACTGTAACTATTTAAAACTGTATGTGAAGAGAATCAAGTCGTCTGTCTATGGTGGGGGGTGACATGTGTCGTTGCATTCATTGTAGGCTTGCAGGTCTAGTAAAACTTAGGTTCACTCTTTCCTTTCAGGCCCTGTACCTGCAGTTTACAAAAGTGACTGTCAAATGAATAGGAGCACATATGTCATAACCTCTAATCACAGCTGCCAGGTGTCATTCTCTGAGGCATGGATAACCAAGAAGAGGGCAAGATGGCCCATTTGTCTTTTCATTCATTAGCTAATAACTTTTTTAAAACAGAGTGATTAGTGTCTACTTACTACTGATGCTATATGTAGCAAGCTTTAAAATAAATTTCTGTCTAAATAAAATATATTTTGTCACCTAGAGTTTATGGACACCAAGGCCTCTCTGACTTGAACGTAGGTCTCCAGGTTTGAAGTTCAACTGATAAGCCTTATTTCTACTGCAGGAGACCCTCTCTGTGATTAACCGTAGAAAAAAACCCTAGGATCTATTGGCCTTCTGTCCTGAGCTACAAGTTTATATTCCTTCTCTTGTTATAAAGAAAAAGAAAAGGGACATAATGTAGTAAAGGCAGATTTGTTTGATGCCTTCCCCTTTGCTCTTCAGATCCAGGCACATTTCCCTGTCCTCTTCCTACAGGCACTCTGAAGTTAGTATAACATTACTTTAATAATATATTTACCTTTTCTGGTGAGTTCATACATTCATATGTTTTTACGATGTTCATGAGCATCCTTTCATTTCAGCTTAGAGAACATAGCTTTCTTTGCAAGTCTCTGAATTATTTAATTTTTTTTAAAGAGCCATAGGTCACATGGTTCATGGCATTTTAAAATATTAAGGAGAATGCAGCCAGTTTCCTAAATAAAATCGTAGCATTTCTTGTTGTCTATGTGGTAAACAGGCTTCTTCACCATGCCCTCAAGGTGAACCAATGGCTGCCCTGGCAAGTTAATACTTATAGGTACTGTGGTTGGTAGCAGCTATCTTGTCTGCTCTTGAAACCTTTTGTTCTTTTAAGAGCCCACTATGTGTAGTGCTCTGTCCTTGGTGTTTGCATTAGCAAGACAGTCATGTTACAATAGGAAGGATTTGGGTGATAAAGTCGGATGACTTAAATTCTACTGATTAATTGTGTGACTTTGGAGATAGTTAAATAACATCTCTTCTGATTTGCAAAATGGGGATAGTAATACCTATCTTGTAGAATTGCTGTAAGAATTAAATAAAATTATATAAAGCAACAATCACTGTATCTGGGACATCTTGGGTTCATTAAATGATGGCTGGTGTTAGCTGTCATAGAGTTAGCTTTTAATCCTGTGAGACCTAGGTAGTATTACCTGCTATTCTATGGGAAAGGACATTGAAGCTCAGAGAGGTTCAATGCCTTTCCCCAGATCACACACCAAAGAAGGGTTAAAACCAAGCTATTTATCTGGTTCTGTCTGATTCCAAAGCCTGTTGTTTTTCTCTAACCTGTTGTGCCCCATGTAAGCACTATTATAAAGCCAGTGCCTCCCTCTGAAAAGTACCGTTACAAAACTAATGGAGGATGAGAACCATTTAGAACCTGCCCTTGCCTTTACAGATCCAGAAGAAGAGATAGTAGTTATAAAACAGTCTGAATTTTTTTTTCCTCAGAAATACACATCCCCAGGAAATTACCAGTCCACCATTCTTTTTCTAGCTCAAAGTATGACTCGTATTGTTGAGACTTAGTGTTGAATAGGGAGTCCCATCAATCATTGTATGTAAGTTACAAGGTTTGGGATTGAGATTTGGAAGACCAATAACTTTTCAAATATTTGTCTAAGTTACTGATGAAATAGAAAACCCAGCTGATTGTGTATATATCTTGTTGTTTCTTAGGCAACAGGAGGAGGATATGAAAGTGATGATGCATATCATAACACCGAACTTTTGTTCTTAGACATTCATAACATTCATGTTATGCGGGAATCTTTAAAAAAAGTCAAAGACATTGTTTATCCTAATGTAGAAGAATCTCACTGGTTGTCCAGTTTGGAGTCGACTCATTGGTTAGAACATATCAAGGCAAGTATATTTTTAAAAAAACAATAATTGTTTAATGAAGCAGGAATTTTTTTAATCCTTAAATTTTAAAAAATTGAATAGTGAAAAATAAAATATTTGTAGTATAGAGTTCTGCATTTGACAGTTTTATATTTCTTTATAAGTTACTTACCTAATAAAGACTTTACAATATCACCTCCAGAATACTTTTATTTATTTTTTTTAATTCATTTTTATTGTTAGACTTATTGGGGTGTCATCTGTTAGCAAGGATTACATAGGTTTTAGGCATACAATTCTACACTGCATTGTCAACTTGATGTATAATAAGTTCACCACCTAATGTGACTTCTCTTTCCATCACCTTATATTTAGCTTCCCCCCCTCCTTTTAGAGTTTATAGAGCTGTCACTTTTCATATGGTCAACAGTACATAGTTGAGTCTTTTGTTCAGGTTTATTTAGAAATAGTCAGTTTATGATCTAACCACTACTGCATATGACCCTCAAAGGCCTAGAGAGATGGTCTTTATTAAAACTAATCTCAAATTGATGTATTGTAAAGAATAAATTTTGTGTTTTTATTATATTCAGACTTTCATATACTTTGATACCTTTTTGATAAAGGTATCAAAAACCTCCATTCCTTTAGAAGAAAAGTACTAGAAGATACTGAGGGAACTAACACATTTAGAAGTTACTATTTACTTCTATAAATACACAAAACAATCAAAAAGCTTACTTTAAATAGGTGAATTATTAAGATATTGTTTTCTAGTCAAATTTTATTTTCCACTTGATAGGAATCATATTTTTATTTCAGTTGTCTTTCATTTTTTTTCTTAATTTGTCATCCTCACAAATGAATTGCAAAAATATTGCTTGTGACAATTAAATGTAATGTGGTATCCTGGATTACAAAAAGGACCTTAGGTAAAAAGTAAGGAAATCTAAATAAAGTATGGACTTTATTAAAAGTAAGTTTATTAATAATTTAATAATGTATAAATATTGGTTTATTAGTTGTGACCAAAGTACTGTATTATTATAAGATGTTAATAATAGAAGAAACTGGGTCAAGTATATGCTAAAATGTGATTTCCATTGCATTAATCCTTTAAGGTCTAGACTGGACAGCCCTATTATGCCAGTGATTCTTTTAGTATGATCACTGTTATAGATTGAATTGTTTCTCCCCAAAATTCCTATGTTGAAGTTCTAACCTTCAGTACCTTGGAGTGTGACCTTATTTGGAATTCAAGTCATTGCAGATATGGTTAGTTAAGATGAGGTCCTACTGGAGTATTATGGAATCCTAATCCAATAAGACTGGTGTCCTAATGAAAAGGGGAAATTTGGACACAGGCGCATGCATAGAACACCATCTGAAGATTGGTTTTATGCTGCCACGAGCCAAAGAACTAGCAGAAGGTAGGAGACAGGCCTGGAACTGTTCTTCCCTAGAGCCTTCATCAGAAGCAAGGCCTTGCTGATTGCTTGATCTTGGACTTCCAACCTCCAGAACTGGGAGACAATGAATGTCTGTTGTTTAAGCCCCCAGTCTGTGGTACTTTGTTATAACAGCCCCAGCAGACTAAGACAATCACATATGCAAGTAGGAGCTAGAGAAGCAGTTTGGCTTTTTGTGTTTGGTTTTATTTTTATTTTATTTTTTTTATGTGAGTGGTTCCCTGACTGGGAATTGAACCCAGGCCCCAGCATTGACAGCGCTGAAGCCTTAGCCGCTACACCACCAGGGAACTCCCTGGTTTTATTTTTAATACATACTCACATTCTAATGTAGTTTCTGTAGAGGAAGAACAAAAGATCCTGCAGCTCCTGGTGTTCCATTTTCAGAAATCTTTCAGCTTTAGACATTAATAGTATTTTAAAACAATACTTTTTCAAGGTTAAAAGTTGCGATTTCAAATTGAAACAGTACCTTGCAGCTACTTACTAACACGCATGATTTTTTGTCAGCTTGTTTTGACGGGGGCCATTCAAGTAGCAGACAAAGTGTCTTCAGGGAAGAGCTCCGTGCTCGTGCACTGCAGTGATGGATGGGACAGGACCGCCCAGCTGACATCCCTGGCCATGCTGATGTTGGACAGCTTCTATCGGAGCATTGAAGGGTTCGAAATATTGGTACAAAAAGAATGGATAAGTTTTGGACATAAATTTGCATCTGTAAGTCAACAATAAAGCTAGTGATTAACATGTCCAGTCACTGCTATTTGGGATTTAAAAACTAATTGTTAAACCATATATTTGCTTTTAAAACGAAAATCCAAGGAGTATGATAAAAAATTCTCTACACAGGTTTGAAATTGTGTGATGCCTTGGGCTAGTGAAAGTCTGCTTAGGAGACATCTTTATCCATCTGCACTATTTACAATTTCACTTGAAAGTAATACAAAGAGTCTGCATAGAAATATTTAAATGGACATTGCAGAAAAAAAGGAAGATAGACTGATAATTATTTTTCAACTAATATTTTAGCTATTAGAGCCAAGTAATGTTTTTTAGAAATGCTACACTTTTAGTTAAGGCTTTTGTCATTATTATTTTCTGATATACATTTCATTTTTAAACGTGAGAGAATGTATTAAAATTCCTATTTCCAGGTCTTATTTCCAGATACCCTTTGAATAAGAATTTTTCATAAGCTCCCTGGTTATACTCAGAAAAGGTGCTGTGTAGCCTTTTAGTCTTCATCCAAATTTCATAAGTTGTGTGAATAACATTTTCAAGTAAAAAGAATAATTGTTTAGTAAATGAATAAATGGTGAAGTTTTTTGTCTTGTTTTTAAGAGAGAAAGAACTTACTTTTCATTATAATAATCACACCCTTTTATGTATGGTTTTAAGTCTTGAAACTTTAGGACTGCCCTCTTAACAACTGGTAACATACTCTACAGAATAATCTGGTCCAGTTTGCCTGCAGCTGCCCAGGGCTTAGCCAGAACTCCAATATGATAATGCTTTGCCAGCTTGTATTGGTATTTTATTACAAGTTTTTTATGTACTTAATTTTCATTGTTTCAAAACCTTATATTATTTTCTATATTGCCAAGTAAAAATATACTATTTACTCTCTGAGAGACTTGGCATTTGGAAAGCAGAATGCTGAGTTGTATTGTCATATTTTGTGGGTTGTATGCTTTCTCAATTTTGTACCTATAAAGTAAGACAAATGATCTTCATCAATTTATTTCAGAGAATAGGTCATGGCGATAAAAACCACGCTGATGCAGACCGGTCTCCTATTTTTCTCCAGTTTATTGATTGTGTATGGCAAATGTCAAAACAGGTAAGGGATATATAGAATAAAAATACCATCACCTTAATGTTTAAATATTTTGCTATAATATATGGGATTTGCCTCTAAATAATACAGGACATAGATAAATTTGGCCATGTGTGAATAACTGTTGAAGCCAGGTATGGAATATGAGGTTTCCTTTTATATTCTCACTACTATTTATATGTTTGGGATTTTCCATAATAAAGTTTCAAAAATTCAGTATTTAACTGTATTAACTCTACTAATGGAGGAACAGTGCAATTGACAATACTGTTTTCTTTTCCAACCATTCTACACTGATGTTTGTATGTGGCATATCTACTAACTTATACCTTAAGTAATTAAACTATCCTGTATGCCCTGTACACTCAGTAGAACCTAGAAAATTGCCTTGTTTTTCTCTTTATTCCTTTACTTGACCCTTATGTTAAATTCCTCAGTCCTATACAAAGCAACAATAAATGAGGTATGGGACATGTGCTGATTGTCGGCTGTCTTTCCTGGAAAGCAAAATGTGGCAAAGTTCATGCCCCTCTTTTCAGTTCTGTAAAAGATCAACCCAGTTTTCAGGCTTCCTTTGCTTGTTTATTTTTGTCTAGTTCCCTACAGCTTTTGAATTCAATGAACAATTTTTGATTACAATTCTGGATCATCTATATAGTTGCCGATTTGGTACTTTCTTATACAACTGTGAGTCCGCTCGAGAGAAACAGGTGAGTGAAAATGCTAATCTTTTTAGTTAAATATGTCTAGTCTTTCATGAAATACAAAGACTTTGATAACTTGATTTGTGGTAAGTGCAAAGTTTCTCATTTTTCTTTTTACTCTGAGCTTGGGTCTTTTTACTTCAACCAGGGTTTGTTGAGTATATAGTGTTTACTGCAGGGGTAAGATATTGACTGTGCCCTCGGGGAGTAGGAGTGAATTTATAGATATATGAGGTCTCCCTCCCAAAATGCCAAAAAAATTTCAATAAAGAGACCTTTTTTAAAGGAATAAACCCACAAGAACAGGGAAAATTAGAAAGGAGACACAGCAGTAAACTTTTTGAAGCTGAAAGGCTAGTACATAAATGATAAATATGTTATTTTGAGGAAACCGAATCTTAATTCTACTAAGCAAGTAGGCCAAGACCTTCCATTTTACATAGCAGGAACCCCAGATGACTTAGGTTCTGGGGTGAAGGTGTACCAGGTATGTTGGATGAAGGAGAAGGATAAGATAGCGTGAAGGTCTGTTTAAAATAAACAGCTTCCACAGATACCCTTCACCCATCTCTGGAACTGAGGACTCTAACAGAGGTTTCTTTGTGAGAAAAGGTGACAATGGGTAAAGACCCATTGTGAGCTGGGTATCTGAGAGTCATCAGGATGAAGCTAATGGAGATGAGTTGGCTTGAGAGAGCCCTAGCTCAATTCCTCTACTGACCAAGCATTCTGGTAACAGGTCCTTATCTTTCAGGTGGAAGCATAAAAGAACTTTCTTTTTTTGGTGAGGACGGGGAGAAAATGTGACCCTCATTCATTGCTGTCAGGGGTGTAAAATGGTACAACCACTGTGAAAAACAGTCTGGTGGTCCCTCAGAAAGTAAAATGTAGAATTAGCATATAACCTAGCAATTCCACTCTAGATAGATAAGGATGGATGGATGGATGGATGGATGGATGGATGGATACATAGATAGATAGATAGATATCCAAGTGAAATGAAAATAGAGATTAAAACAAAAACTTGTAAACAGATGTTTATAGCAGCACCACTAAACGCAGAGTGGTATAGTCACACAATGGAACATTATTAAGCCCTAAAAGAGAATGAATTCTGACACATTCTACAACATGGATGAACTTTGGCAACACTTAAAGGAGCCAGACACAAAAGATCACATATTGTATGATTTTGTTTATATGAAATGTCCAGAATACCCAATCCATAGAGGAAGAAGATAAATGACTGGTTAATGGACACAAGGCTTCCTTCTGGGATGAAGACAATACCTTGGAACTTGATAGAGGTGGTGGTTGCACACTGTGAATGTACTAAAAAGCCACTCAATCATAGACTTTTAAATGGTAGATTTTAAATTCACCTCTTCAATTTAAAAAAATAAAATCATCCCTGGGGAAACTGACTAGCTCAAGAAGAAAGACCTAGAGATACTAACACCTATGGTTCCTCACAGTGAAGTTCAAGTTGACAAGCCTCATGATCTTAGAGCTTCCAGTCACCTCTTCAGTCCTCCACTCTTAAATAATAGCAGATAAGCAACAAAGAGTGAAAGAAAGTAGGTTGAGAAAATACTTAGCATGTAGGGAGGGTAAAATGTAGACAACAAACTAGCATTTAATATATCCCAAGAGAGATAAGAAAATATTGGTACCATGTAAAAATAAGAGGTTGTTATTTAGAAAGAACATTTAGAGATCAGAAAAGAACTTGAAATTAAAAACATGATATCAACAAAAATTAAAAACTCAGAAGAAGAGTTGGAACATAAAGTTAAAATCTCCCAGAAAGTAGAGTATAAAGACAGAGGTAGAAAATGGAGATGAGAAAACTAGATCAGTCCTGGAGTTCTAATATCTAAATAATAGGACTTCTAGAAAGAAGAAATAGGCAAACCTGAGAACAGGAAATTACTGAAATAATTTGAAAATATCTCCCAGAATTGAAGAATTTGAGTTCCCACATTGAAAAGTCTGCTACGTGCTCAGGTACAATGGACAATAGACCCATAATAAGTTACATCTTTGTGAAGTTTCAGAACACTAGGATATATAAAAGACCCTTTAAGCTTGCAAAGAGAAAAAAAAGTGGGCTATTTGGAAAAGAAAACAAAAACAGAAATCAGGAAGACTGAATTCTTCAACAGTCATCTCGGAAACTAGAAGTTGGTAGAGCATTGCCTTCAGAATTTTAAAGGAATATGATTTCAACATAGAATTCTATAGCCACCAAACTGTTAATCAAATGTGAAGGTAGACCAGAGATAGTCTCAGACATGCATGGCCTCAAGAAAGATTTAACTTCCACACCATACCCTTTCTGTGAAATCTACTAGAGCAGCTTCCCTGGGCCATATTGGAAGAAGAAGAATTGTCTTGGGCCACACATAAAATACACTAACACTAACAATAGCTGATGAGCTAAAAAGAAAGTCCATTCATAATTTTTGTAATGTTTTAAGAAAGGTTACAAGTTTGCATTGGGCCACATTCAAAGCTGTCCTGGGCCGCATGCAGCCTGTGGGCCACAGGTTGGACAAGTTTGTATTAGAGTATGTGCTCCACGCAAACAAGAAAGAAGAATGCATGGAATTCAGGAAATAGGAGCTCCAGCATCGAGAGGCATGAGGATATCCTCAGGATAAAACAGAAAATAGATCTCACATGAGAGCTGGGCAGGGTAACTAGTGCCGCTTTCCTCTGAAGGTAAAGCTGAGGGCTTCAGATCTACAGAGTGTCTTCACCAAAGCTTGAGACATTGGAGGAAGAGTTTAGGGTTGAATGAATAAGTGCCAAGAAAAGGAAGCAAACAAAATAGACAGTTGTCAGTCAAGGGGAAAATATGTGCAGGGAAAAAAGCATAGAATAGTAACTACATGGCTTACCTGGGAACAGCACTTGCTCCGTCATAGGAATCTAAACATGAAACATCAATGTGATGCAACACATACATGATGTATTACAGAATTATACATGCAAAACCCATATAATTTTACTAACAATGTCACCCCAACAAATAATAAATTTTTTAAAGTATTTTCCTCATAGTTACATTCTGGAATTATACAAAAGCTGGGTTAGTACATTTTTTGCTGCTTTATATTATAACAAAATGAATCTTTTTAACATAAAAAATCAATGTGATCAAAGTTATATTACATGTTGGGAGTATGAGGCAGAATGGAAAGTGTGTATATGTATGTGTGTGGCAAGATGGTGGGGAGACAGTCTCAGTCTGGCAGTGTTATAGTTAATGCCTATAACTGGATAGCTGACAGGTAGCAAGAAAAGCGTGTTATTTAGACTTCTGGAGGTAAATACCAAATAATGAAATCATTCAATTTCAAAACTCAAACACAGTTGCTTCTAGGGAGAGAAATCTGAGGCTGCCTTTTTTTCATAGCAAACCTTGTCGAGTGATTTTACTTTTTAAACTATGGCATGTATAAAACTAAAAACAAGCATGTAAATAAACATAATGCAGTAGAGATTATGGCATCAGAAAGGTGCAAATGAAGTTTTAGGTCAATTCCAACAAAGATCAAATTATGCTGTCATTGTTATCATTCACAGTAGTGAAGTGTATGTTAAAGGAATTTCTTCAGTCACTTATTTCAAGCTGTTCTTTTTAGCTTCCAGTTCTAGCTTATTCGTCCTTCCTTATTGAAGTGATTAGTGGTAAGGGTTTTAAATTCTGCCTTTAGTAATTTTAATACTTGTATTTTTATTTCCCAAGCTCTGGTTTTTCTCTAGTTTATGGTCAACATTGTTGAAATATGTAATAAAAACAATGAAAATGTGAATATCTATATGAGATAATTGATACCAGAATAAAAGTGAAGATTCCATTAAGTCAATTACCCAGGTGTTTTCAAATTATCTGAATGTTGGCATGATGTAGATTAAGTATCTGGATGGTTGATTAAAATAACTTTAGATGCCTACTGTCAGATGGACACAGGTTAAGATTTCATAGTTTTAACAAATAACAAAAATGAAAAATTTGGTGGGATTATTTGATCATTTTTCTTACTGCTGAATGAAAAAGATCATACTGCCTATCTGTTCATAATGTTTTTACCTGGCCAGGAATAGTCTTAGATCAGTGAATTGCATTTAATGTTATGGCATCCTGCACTTCTGTTTTCCAGCAAAAATAGTGGCTCTCAACCTAGGTCATTATCTATGCAAATTATCAGTAAGTGGCTGCAGAGCACTCACATGAGACGTTTTGAACCATTATGGGGATAATGTAAATGTGTGATTCAAATATTTTGTCACAGGCTGTAAGATGGTTTGTGTGCTTAGCATGTGTTTTTACTTAGGCTTTCCATTTTCTCCTTCTCTATAGAAAGTTACAGAAAGAACAGTTTCTTTATGGTCATTGATAAACAGTAATAAAGACACATTCAAAAATCCCTTCTATACTAAAGAAATCAATCGAGTTTTATATCCAGTTGCCAGTATGCGTCACTTGGAACTTTGGGTGAATTACTACATTAGATGGAACCCCAGAATCAAGCAACAGGTAAGTGAGATGGCATTGATAAAAGACAGTTATGTGTATTGATTATTACTTCTGGACTTTGATAATGTTATTTGGTAGGTTTTTAAAAATATTATGAAGAGAAAAAAATCAGACTAAAAACACACACTTGCGTTTAAACTCAATTTTAAAAATTGTTTATAATTACTAAACCATTTATTTTTATTGGGGTTAAACTTACATTCTTTTGTCAACATGAGTAATATAATTTTTTCACTAAAATGCAAACTGATTTAAAGCTCTGGAAAATTTCTGCTTTGTGATAGCTAAGGATTTCCTTTAATCATTGAAAGTTGTTGCACATCATAGGAAAGCAAACAGTCTGCTGTCTGGTTCAGGGATATTTACTAGGTCAACTAACATCAGAGTGTTTTTTCCTGAGGGTCTTTACTTCTAAAATAAAGATAATTGCTCTATCAATGGCTAGTACACTCAATTGGCCATTTATCATTCAAAAAATGGAAACATTTTTGAAGTAAAATATGCCACATTTTATTAAAGACACACTGAGGCTTTCCATTCTCCCACCCCTACTTCATCCAAAATCAGAAGGAAAAATACAGTCTGTTTGTAAAGGCTCAGAAGTACCTCTGCTTAGTGATTTGTTCTCAGTGCTATAAATATTCAGTATTTGTGATTGCTCATTGTAAAGATTTGGATATTTCCCTGAGGTTGGGTGGTTGAGTACCTGTTTTCATAGGCTAGTCTTGCATAAGAACCAGCTTTAATCCTGCTAGAAATGACAGGCAACAGCAAGGACCCTGGGTGTTGCTGCAGTCTGTCTCTTAGATTGTTTCTTCCACTCAGGCAGCTGGCCACATGCTAATCTGTGCTCTCGCTTCTCATTGGGGTAATGCCCACTTCAACCTGGCAGTCTCATTTCAAGGTCTCTGCTGCATGTACGAAAGGTTCTTGCAGTGGTTTAGTAATGGTTGAAATGTATAATCTTTTGGAAAGTGACAGATTCCAGGGCTGGAGAACATTTCACTTGTTTAGTTTGGGATTTGAGAAGCATGTTGAGGGCATTTATTTAGCAGTAGTCTAGTCAGTGGAATATCAAGTAAAGAGGAAATGATAATTTTTTCAGAGTTCTAACCGCTGTTACAGAGGACATGTCGCTTTTCTAATTAAAAATTTTATAGATGAGCACTGTGTCCTAAACAATAAGCCTTTTCTGTACTTATCTTGGCTTTTTTTCTTACTAATTTCAGGTGTATAAAACAACAGAGTGATTAGGCATTTATATGCCTCACAAAGTGATAATCCCAATACGTCTATTACCCATTTGACACTGTACATAGTTATTACAATATTATTGACTATATATTTTTTAAAACACTGATAATTAGAAAGTTTGACAATATCTGTACAGATTGTATAATCTCCTCTCACCCACTTGTAATTGGAAAAATTCTTGACATTCAAGGTATTTAGAGCAATTCATTTCTGAAAGGTAATAATAATAATTGTGTGACAAGGTGGGGAACACTATTAGAAGAACTTGCTGTAATGTATCTATCCACTTATTCTCACAGAGCTTAGCAAAATGAAACTGGGCCAGATAAGAATGAACGTTCTTTGGTAGAGGTTTTTATTTTGAGATTGTAATTGATCTATATTATGATCTGTGAATTTTACTCAAATAAGAAAATAACTTATCTTTCCAATACAGATTTTCCGAACATGGAGGGCCGTATACATACCCTGGCACTTGGTATTTTCATCCCCCAAATACTAAGTGTTCCCCATGGGTCAGGAGCTGGGGGCACACGAAGATTAGAAAGAAGTTGTCTCAGCCCATACACAAGGAGGTCCCAGGCTGACAGCAGCCCCCAGGAACACAAGCTAATGATTATAATGCTCTGGGAGAAATGCAGTAATAGAGGTGTGAATTAAGTGCATTAGATTTTCTTCCTTAAAGATATTATGTAGAACATTGTTTCATACAGAAATAGAAAAAAATTCAATTACATAACTTTTTTACATTATAAAATGTAAACCTAAAAGAATATACTTCACTGCTTAAAAGTTAAATTCCCTTTGGTTTGTGTGTCCCAGTTGGTATACAAAGGATTCCTGAGTTCTTAGAGTGTTCACAACACTGTGGTAAACTATCAGTACTGCAAGACCCAAAAGCATATTCAGCTCCTCCCTATAACGAGCTGTTCACCTAGAAGAACATAAAAACTCAGCAGAGTTGCTACGACATAAAAACTCAGCAGAGTTGCTAGAAAAGCCAATGCTTACATTTGATGAGTTATCAATAAGCATATTTGGTACATTTGTTTTAATATGAGGAAATTACTTATGCCTAAAGCAGAAGTATGATGAATTAGTCACATCATAAACCTGAATGGGATCTTCTGCTGCTGGTAGACCTATTATACTTGGGAAACTATTGCACCTTATGTAGCTGTGAAGCAGGGTTACACTGGGCAAGTTCACATTTTGCATAGTGGTAACTAAAGGATGAAAACAAGGACACCCAGATATTAACAGGTGACCTGTGTGGTGTTTAAGTCATTTCTGATAGAAAAGTTAAAAGGAATATAAATATCACAATCATTTGAAACTTAAACTACTTCTGTATCTATCTGATTGCCTATCTTCTATTCTGTGCTGAGATGGCATACTCTTTACTTCCTAATTCATTTTCCAAGTGAAAAGTTGAGATGTAGTATTTCAAGTCATTGTCTTTAAATTTTATTTATTTTGTCTCATTATCACAAATGGGCTGTTTTCTTCTATTATAGCCTCTAAATGGGTTTTGTTTGTCTATAGGCTAATGACTTCTATGTATTTTGTACCCATTTCCAGACTGTCTACTCTCTTGAATTTTCTAATTAGGCAACCTTGTCATCAGCAAAAGTGATCGTTTTATCTCTGATTTCTTTTTTCTTATCTAATTGTACTTGCTGATACATTAGAACACTGATTCTAATAGTCATATGAAACAGGGAAGTTTTAAAAATAGTCAACATAACTTTGGAGGACAGTATTGAGAGTTTGCCCTGCTTTATGTCAAGACTTATTTGAAACAGAATAGTGCCCAGAGACAAAGCAATAGATGTGCAGACTGGTGTAGGGTAAGAAGGTAGCATGATAATAGATAGGGAAATGGTGGACTGTATGGAAAATGGTGCTGGTATAACAGATCACATTTAACATGTCCAAATCTGCTCCTTTCTCCACCTTCCTCTTTCAGTTCTTGGCAACACCATCCTGTGTCACTCCGGCCAGAGACCTTAGAGTCATACTGACCCATTTCTCTCTTACACAACCACCCCACCCCTTACCTTTTTGACCACATCGCCTCCTCACCAACGACTTTCTCACATACTCTGCTTTGGCCACACTGGGCTGCTTGCTCATCCTCAGACACTCAAATATCTGCCTGGCTCCTTCCCTTCCCTCCTTTAGTTCTTCCCCCAGGATTCACCTTCTCAATGCAGATGACACTTTTTAAAGGATAATCGAACCCCACCTGTCCTCATCCTTCTTACCCTACTCTTCTTCTTTCCCATATTATTAATACCTTTGAAGGTTCTGTGTAACTCACAGGATTGTTGTATTCATTGTTTGTCCATTTCCCTCTGCTGGAAGATAAATGCCATAAAAATGGAGATTTGGGCCTCCTTTGTTCACTGATGGATCCTGAAGAATATCGGTTCCCAAGATGTGCTATGTGTACCTCTGGGGGTCCGTGCTCTGCTGTTCAGGGGTACACAAAAAATAATCAGTAATGGTGAAAAGACAAGTAAAAAGTTTCAAAACGTTAGTTATGGAACAATACTCGTTAAGTTTGAATCACCATTCATGGAGACACTTCAGAATTGAATCATATTAGCTAATGATGATTGGTGAGGGTGTGGCTCTGAACCCTTCCCCCAAACCACTCTTCTACCAGTCATTACATAACAATTTCAGAACAATCCATCAGTGACATTTCTAGAACTGCCCCACACATATAAATACATCTGTAGCCAGACTGATCAGTTTAGTTATTGACTGAGTAAAAGTAAGTGAATTGTCTTTAATTGTGATTCTTTTCAAGTCATTTTTAAAATTTAACATTTAAATACTTGATCATCATTATCAATATTTAACTGTTACAGATATTGTAAATTAAATATGTGGTTTGTATTTTTAGTGTAGTAATTTTTCATTCCTAACTTACTACCTCATTTCCATTGTTTTACATAAAGACAGGCACTGAACAAAAAGTGTTCATATGTAAAAACAGCTGTTTTAAAAACCAGGGGCACAATTTATGGAAATGGGTTTAAAAGGGGTACACAAGTAGAAAAACATTGGGAACCACTGGACATGAACAGCGTTGACCTCAGTGGAATTCATAAAGAGAAAAATTGGTAAAGAATATTAACAGCCAGCACACAGTTCTTACTGGGTGTCAGACACTCTATGAGATATTTCTGTTCTAATGCCATATATGCATTTCTGAGAAATCTCACATTCTACCAAGTCACAGTAAAAGAACAGGGCTTACAGGAATAACAGGATTAGGAGGAGACCCTTTTCAAATCTGTGGACTTTTGTAACCAGAGCTCTAATGAAAGCAACAATCCCAGTAGAAAGGTGGGCACAGTTACATGTCTGCTGCATTTGCACATGGCCTCCATTGATCACTCCTCGGCAGCCTGTAGTGGTGTAAATAGTGGCCCCCATAAGACATGTCTGCTTGTACCCTATGATTGTGACCTTATTTGGGCACAGGGTCTTTACAGATGTAATTAAGTTAATGATCTCAAGATGAGATCTTGGATTTAGAGTGAGCCCTAAATCCAGTGACAGGTGTCCTTATAAAAGAGAGCAGAACAAGATTTGAGATAAAAACAAACATAGGGGAGAAGGCCATGTGAAAACAGGAGTAATTGGAGTGATGCTGCCACAGCCCAGGAAGTCTAGAGCCACCAGATGCTGAAAGAGGCAATGAAGGATTGTCCCCTACAGCCTCCAGAGGAAGCACAGCCATGCTGCTAGCCTGATTTGTATTACCTGCAGAACTGTGAGGAAATACAGTTCTATTTTAAGCCAAGTGTGTGTTAATTTGTTACAGCAGCCACAGGAAACTAATACACAGTCTTAAACTCAGGCCTTGTGCTCTCTCCTCTGAGATGCAGGTCCTAGAAGGCGTCTGCTTTGCTTGTAACCCAGACTGGTCTCCTCAGCATTAACAGTCCCATCCAGAATGTAGCCTTCTTCATCAGTGCATCATCGTCACAGCTTCCTTGTTGGTGCTCACAGCTTGTGCAGATAGTTAACGCATTTGAAAGCAGGATAGTTCTGGAAGCCACTAGCGCTAAAGGAAGGCACTACTGTAGACTGGTAGCTTTTTAAAACTGTCTTCATATATTCCTCAAACTTTCTATAAACTTTTCCTTGATCATTTCAAAACATTAATGTGCTGGTGAGGGTGTCTTCCTGGGGCTTTTCTGTTGTATACATTGGCCTAGATGGTGATTACATTAGTGTCTACATATGTGAGCATTCATTGAACTGAACATTTTAACGTTTGTCCACATTAATACATGATGTGCATATCAATACAAAAGTTTTAAAAATTAACATGCTGAGGAGAGTCACATTCAGTTCCAGCCTGACTTCTCCCTTTATGCTACCATCAATATGCACTATTTATCAAAGCAATTGGTGTTATATAGCAAGACAGACTGTGTTGACTGGCTTCTCTCTCACAACACTGTGAGGTCCATAACCTTTTTATTCCCATTTGACAGATAGGGCAGTGGAGGCACCTAGAAGGTTAAGCCACACAGCCAGTAAGAGGCAGAACTGGGATTCACACCGATGCCAGTGGGCATCAGAGCCGCTGCTGTCAGCCATGCATTAGTATGGGCAATAGCACACGAAAAGATGTGCTAGACCAGAGCAGTGCAATTGAAAACTCCCATGTTACTGTCCTCAAATTGGCAAAAAAAAAAAAATTATATACATATACATATATATATATATATATATATATATATATATATATATATATATATCCTGTATTCCCAAGTTGTAGGGATGTTGAGCAATAGAAACTGCCAGACTCACTATCAGGCACAGCAGGTCACATCACCACCTCAGAGAGCAATTTGGCAGCATCCAGTGAGGTTGAAGAGATGATTACACTGTCCTCTCCAACAATTCCACCCCTGGGTAAATTCCTTCAAGAAACAATTGCAAAGATGTATTAGAAGATGTGTCCAATAATAGTAGAGCAATGTGTATAGTAGTGGGGAGCACTGAAAATCCCTGACTATCCATTGTGTGGGAATGGATGGATAAACTGGTTTATTCATTGAATGGATCTCAACAAGAATTGAATTCAGAAGCATAATATCAGGTCAAAATAGCAATTGAGAATCACAGAAAACATTCAATAATGTCAACTTTCTCAAAATATAATAGTGTGTTTTGTTCCTGGATACTTACTCATAGGCAATGTCATAAATCTCCATGAAAGGAAGACTACCTGCCAACTTGAGAAGAGTCACTGCCTCTGGGAGAAAAAGGGCAGTGGGTCTGGGGACAGGCAACACAGGAGACAGGAGCTGTATCTAGGCTAAAAAACTTTAAAAAGATGGTGACACAAGTGTGAGGCAATGTGTACATTACTTATTTCTTGGTGTTTTATTATTATTTGTCCTTTTCTGTATTTTTAAGTTATGCAGTATCGGAGGAAACTGTGTGAATGTAAAAGCTCAATAAGGGTTTATTCAGAAAGCAGAAGCTATGGCAGATGTGTAGAGCAAGTGACTTTTCATGACGTGGCTGGCATGGTAACTCAGGTTTGTGCTTCTCTCCAGCAGCCAAATCCAGTAGAGCAGCGTTACATGGAGCTCTTGGCCTTGCGTGATGAATACATAAAGCGGCTGGAGGAGTTGCAGCTCGCCAACTCTGCCAAACTTTCTGAACCCTCGACTTCACCTTCCAGCCCTTCCCAAATTCTGCCCCACGTGCAAACCCACTTCTGAGAGGGAGCCCTGCCTGGTTCTGTGTTCAAGCTCTGAATAAAGGAAATAGTTGACTTGCATTTGGGGCCTCTGTACAAAGTAGATTAAAATAATTGCCTCCAGGTAGAACTTGAACTAACATAATCTTAAACTCTTGAATATGTGCCTTCTACAATACATATTACAAGAAAACTACAGTGTCTACATAGCAATCAGAAGAAAGGAGCCCAGATGGGGTTTGAGAAAATCCTGACACCTTTCCAAAGCAGTATTTTAAAAATATAAAGTTTAAATTTAATTTTCCTCTTAGGAATGCTATGTACCTAAAATTGGTGGGTTTAATTGGAACAACTTTATTTTAAACTGAAGAGGAAAAAGGTTTGTGAAATTGATGTTCCTCAGGTTGTTTATAAGCGTTCCTTCAGATGATCTAAAATGAACCCAGATGTGAAAGGTATGTTACTGCCAAAACCAAATTGAGCTCAGCCTCCAAGGCATTATCCAAAAGCTCGATGTTTGAATAATTGCCAAATTTTCTAACATCGTAACTGGTTACTTATTAAGGAGAGATAGCTGTGTAGATGAGTTTTTCATTATTGTGAAAATTTGGAATATGAAGTATTTTCCTCTAATTTTCAAGAGAAACATATTTTTATATTAAAAAAAAACTGATGGGGCCCAATTAAATATGATTTTTTTTAATTTTGCCAGTTCTGTTTTCTAAATTTTTCCATTAGCTTGCCTAAAATTCTAACCCATTTTCAAGTTGTGGAAAACCCCTTACATAGTGCTGTCGAGGATGTCGGATGCATTATGCTGCTGAGATGAATGTTTTAGCAAATGTTGCTCTAGTCAAACCAGCTGATCTGCCAAAGCATAAGGTTGACCATCTTGGATATTTGAGCTATTGCTAGAGCATCGTTTTTTGAAATAAGAGTCGCAAATGTACATTTATTGAACGTATTATTAAAAGTATTGTGTTTATTAATTTCAATTCAAATGGTGTTGGGTACCGCTCCCCACAAGCGTGCATAAAAACTAGTTCCACAAATTTTTACTTGAAGTACCCAGCAGTTTGCTTTTTCAGGATTTTTTTTTCCCTATAGAGTTAAATGAAATTTCAAATGCAGTTCTATTTCATATCTGAACTCATTCATTTAGTAAGTATATTTGTAAAAGTTAATGCTAGAGTTAAAACAATGTGTTTTACAGTGATCTGTAAAGGACTATTTATAGTTAACATGATTTTGTTTTCAATGAATTAAGAGAGATTAAATATATCTTTGTAAATTATGTTATGTCATAGTTTAGTCTACCAAATAAAACATCTCAAAAGCCGTAGTATAATGTATAAATTTTGTATGTATAAGAAATTTTATTAGTCTCTTGCTTTTTGTAAACGCTGTAAATATTTCATAAATTAAGTGTCACTCCATAAAAAGAAAGAACTTAATGCTAATAGCTTAAAGGATTTTGTGAAATTTCATGAAACATTTTTTCATGGCAATAATGACTAAAGATCTGCTGTAATAAATATATTAACTCAACATAGCACTCTCTTTTCAGGGATGTAATTGTATATATGTCTTAAATGTACATGGTGTCATCTTCTGTTTTTTTCCCTGGTTTGACTTCACATGTTCTTTGTCTTACTAGCAACCTTGTAGGGCACTCCTCAAATCCCAATAATATCGAACATTTAAGTGCATTAACAATGCGGATTTTACAAGTCACAGCTGTCTTTATTAAAGTAAGGACAGCTTTCGCAAAAGTGCTGGGGGTGTATAGACACAACACTTCAGACTCTGGATGGAAAACACAGCAAGTGATATTAAGGGAAACTAAGACATTGGTTGAATAAGTCATACAGGATATCTCTTAAGGTCAGAATTTCAAAAGAATTTTAAATAGTACTGCCAATTGGAAATTACATTGTTTATCTCTGTGCATCCAAAAAATGCTAAATAGTTATAGCAAGAAAATTAATCATTATTTTAAAATCTGAATAGGACTCTTAAAATATTAAGTATATCTTTAAAACTATAAGTATTTGAAATGCCTTGCAAGATTCTTCCTCAGATATTGCTATGTTTAAATCTAACTATGACCTTATGATCTACATAGTACCCTATTATCCCCATTTTTCAGCTGAGGAGAAGATAATTTCTCCAGGAGTTCACTGACATGCCCAAAGTCCCACAACATCAAATCAAATGCATGCAGGAATTAAACTGAATTCTGCCTTTCTTGAGTTCTTACTGAATACCTTAGCTCTGCTTTTTGGAATAAAAAAGAAAAATCTATTTCTAGGATAGCCCTTCACATAATGTGGAATCATACATACTTTTGATAATATGATAGTTTTTTTCTAAATACAGTGGCACTTCCTGATCTATTTTTGATAATGCAACAAGCTTATCCTTATGCTTTTTTTCAGAGGGAAAATACTCAACCTTTCAAAATAAATTGACTGGTATCTCATCACCCCAGCCCTCTCTACAGAATGCAGATTTGTGGTTTAGGTCATTTGGACAATTCCTGTGGCATTTGGCAACATTAGGCAAAAGCAGTACCACATAAAGGGAAACTTCTTAAAACACAGGAATTTTATTAAGAGTGTACACACCTGTGACTGGAGAAAGTAGCTATTAGTGGTCATAAAAGCAAAAGCAGGGGACACACAAAGGAGCTAAGAAATGCATGCAGCAGGTAGCTCACCAACAAGAATAAGAATTAGCACATTCATAAAAAAAAAATCTTACAAGGTTGTAGATCACAATTGAATTTTTTAGGTTCACAATCACTAAAATCATGTATTGAATTAAGGCTAATACTCCAAACATCTACTGGTAAATGTATAACTTAGTTAAGAAATTAGCGAAGTCTTTTGTATTAAATGTATTTGGAAGATGAAAGATCAGCAAAACAAAATAGTCTCATTTCCGTATGAGGGTTAGATTTTGATATGGATTATTCCTTATTTGCAATAATTTGTCCTTTAAAAGCAAAGGCAATAATATATTTAAACCATGTAGGGTAGCTAAAAGGTCAGACATGACTGTTAAGGCCTAATAGTTCATTTTTCTAGTAACTTTGGAGAACACAACTTACTCATTTACAGTGGTTAATACGTAGTGCTTCTGAAATTTACTACATTTCACAGTGCATTCTACATAAATTACAAGAAAAAGTTGTTCACCTTATTTCAAGAGCTTTAAATCACAACCTGTATTTGGAAGAACGCTGATCGGGATATATAGAGACCTGGATTCCCGTCTGGCCTCTGAACTAGTTGGATGGAAGATAAAAGGCCTGATAGGAGGCCTCAGTGTCCATCTGTTCAGCAAGGGTATGGGCTGCATGTTCTCAAAGCTTCCTTACACCCCAAACACAGTCCTTCTCAGAAATTCATTATAATTACTTGTGTGCATACAATATTTATGACATAAGATGGCATTTGCCTCGTGTATTAGTTTTCTGTTTCTGCTGTAACACATTTAGTATCTTAACGGTTCTGGAGAATGTAAGATTACTGAGAGGTAGGCAGGAGTAAGTCAGGGAGCACCTTAAGGACCATGTTAAAGAACTTACATTTTGTTCTCCATACCCTATGAGCCATTGAAGGGTTTGGGGCATGGAGGGGGAACATGATAAAATTCAAGTCGCTCTGGCAGCCATTTGGAGTGTAGATTGCAGGGTGACAAGACTGGAGACAGACCAATTTGAGGCAATTGTACTTGACCAGATGTGGAAGACAGCCTAGAGTACAAATGAGTAGAGATGCAGATTGGAAAATGATCAAGAGTTGGTGACTGATTGGAAAGAAGAGGTTAGAAATAGGTCAAAGATGATACTGAGGTTTTGGTTAGGGCAATTGAGTGACAAGCTGTAACATTTCCAGAAACGGAATATCAGTGGAGGAGCAAATGGCAGTGCTGAGTCAATTTGGGACATGCTGAATGTGAAGTGGACAGGGATCCAAGATGTGGTTGAGTATAAAGGCCTGAAGTTCACAAAAGTCAGGGATAGAAATGCAAATTTGGGGACAAAACCTTGGAGTGGATGACATTGTTCATGCAAGTGAGTGAAGAAAAGTGATGAGCCCCCAACTCCAAAATTTAAGGAATAGGCTGAGGAAGAGGAGGACTGGAATGAGATAGAGAAAGAAGTTCTTAGAAATGTAGAAGCAAGCAGTTGTATTATGGGAGGTAAGAGATGAGATCATTTCAAAGAGCAAGAGCTTAGCCTGAGAGCTGGCAAACTAAGATTGAAAAAAATGTCCAATCAAATTTGGACAGTAGGAGGTCCCTGGGAGACATATGTGAGAGCTGTTTCATTGAGGCAGAAACCAAATAATGAAGTTAAGTCACTGGCCCAGATTTCAGGTCAAGCAGCTACGGGAAACACAAGCTCACTTTGAGGAACTCTGTGACTTTGGCACCAGGCCTGCTCTGGAACCACTAAGCACCAAGGAGGTACTATGGCTTATATTCCAGATCCTGGGGCACGGGGTAACATTATAGTGAAGGAATGAAAAACAAACTGAAAAGGAATATACCCCCTCCTGCTGTGATTCATTCAAAAAATATATATAGAGCTCTATCAGCTTAAATGTCACTCAGTTATGGAAGTATTCCCTAATGCCCCTCCCCTCAATACTATCTTTGATCCCACTACCCTAAGCTCCCCTGTCACTCTCTATGTCCTCTATAATTCCACTGGCCACACTTTGTTGAAATTACTTGTTGAATGTCTTTCCTTCTCATTATACTATAAGCTGTGTGAGAACAGGGACCATTTCTGTCTTGTTCTTGATTGTAGTGCCCAACAGGGTGCCAGGAACATAGTAGGTACACACAATAGATATTTATTTGAATGCATGACTGATGAAATGAATGATTGCAGGGTAGACAAGTGTGTGCTGATCTTTCTAGAGAGTTGACTTTAAAGAAGGGAGGGAGATTAAATAGCTATTGGAAGAGAAGACCAGGAGAATGGGCTTTTCAGAGGAAGAGACTTAAATGTGATCATTCATGGGAAAGAAGGAGCCAGTGAGAGATTCATGATAGAGGAAGAGGGTTGTTGACTGATAGAACAAGGCCCCAGAGTTGGCATGAGCCTAGGAATATAGGCACAGAGGAATTGGCCTTGAACAACACAAGGGACTTCTCTTCCTCAGCAACAGAGAAGAGGAGGGTGGGTGCAGATGAACATTTTATGGAGGGGTGTGATAACAGAATAATGGCTCCCCAAAGATATCTACATTCTAGTTTCCAGAACCTGGGAGTATGTGAGCTTACATAGTGGGCAATTAAGCTTGCAGATAGAATTAAGGGTGCTAATCAGGTGATTTTGATATTGGGCGATCATCCTGGGTGGACAACATAATCACAAGGGTCCTTAAAAGTCGAAGAGGAAGGCAAAAGAAGAGTCAGTGTCAAAGTGATGTAGGCTGACCAGACATATCATTTTAAACAGGACAGAAAACAACGGTACTATCCCTTTTCAAACAATACATATAGTCAGCCTAGAGTGATTCCATATGAGGAGGGCTTGCCTGGCCATTGCTGGCTTTGAAAATGGACAAGGGGGCTATGGGCCAAAAAATGTGGTGCCCTCAAGAAGCTAGAAAAGGCAAGGGAATGGATTCTCCCCTAAATCATCCAAAAGAGACACAGCCTGATGACACCTCAATTTCAGCCCAGTGAGACTTGTGTCAGACTTCTGACCTACAGAATCTAAGAGAATGACTTTATATTGTTTAAGCTACTAAGTTTGTGGTACTTTGTTACAGTCGCAATAGGAAGCTAATGCAAAGGGTACAGAGAATTTGAAGGGAGTCCATTACCTGATTAACTCAATTTTCTTACACACACCCCTCTGGGACTGTAAGGTATTTCAAATTGGCTGGAGCACAGGAGGGGGAAGAAGATGAAAATATCCCAAGAAGTGGTGATTAACAGTGGGATCTCTAGTGTATATAGTTCAAATTCATGTCACCTCTGCAATTCAAAAATCTTCAGGCACCAGTCTTGTGGCGCCCCCAGGTGCTTGGTAGAAACAAATGCAAATGCTCTCTAGAGAAACATAACCTTCATTCTAGGCCTCTTAGATTTTTCACAAATATTTTCCAAAGAAAATGAACCAAACACACTAAGAAATAGCAAAGATAGAAAGCCCTCAGTGAAAACCAATAGAAATAGCAGACAGCAGAAGAGGACTAATAAAACTTCAGATTATTAGGATTATCAGATGCAAGAAGTGGTGTGCTGAGTTGACACATACAGGCTCAAGAAAGCCCGTTGCGAGCATCTCTCTCCAATTCTGAATTCAGTGATGTTAAGATGGTGGTTTGAAATTGGCCAGTATGGGAGTTTTTACCCCATAGATATCATTAAATGCTATAAACCAGGTTTTTATTTTTCTTCAGAGAGAACTGATAATTAAAACTTTACCAGCACACCACTAGATGCAGGTTGTAAAATGATCATGCATATTATTTTTAAAGAAATAAAATTTAAGAACCTTTGGGTTTAGCAATGAGATTTTAGATACAACACCAAAAGCATAATCCATGAAAGAAAGAAATGGACAAGATGAACCACATAAAAATTAAAAACTTGTGTTCTGTGAAACACACTCTTAAGAGAAAGAAAAGACAAGCCACAGGCTGGGAGAAAAATCTTTGGAAAACATATCTGATAAAGAACTGTTGTCCAAAATATACAAAAAGCTCAAAATTCAACAATAATTAAACAAAACACCAATTAAAAAGTGGGCAAAAGATGTGAACAGAATATTAAACATATACAGATGGCAATTACACATATGGAAAGATGTTCAATATCATATGCCATTAGGGAATTACAATTTAAGTCAACATTACATATCTGTCAGACTGGCTAAATCCAGAACACTGACAACATTGAACACTAGCGAGGATGTGGAGCAACAGGAACGCACATTCATCATTGGTGGAAATGCAAGATGGTATAGCCACTTTGGATGACAGTTTGATAGTCCCCAAAACTAAACATATTCATCATAACTCCAGCAAAAGTGTTTCTTGATATTATCCCAAAGGAGTAAAAACTTAGCTCCACACTAAAACCTACACAGGAAGGGATGTTTATAGCAGTTTTATTCATAATTTCCACAACTTGGAAGCAACCAAGATGTCCTTAAGTAGGTAAGTGGATAAGTAAAACATGGAATAGTCTTCAGCACTAAAAAGAAATGAACTATCAAGCCACGAAAAGCCATGAAGGAACCTTAAATGCATATTGCTAAGTGAAGGAAGCCAATTTGACATGACTACATAGTGTATGGTTCCGACTACATGACATTCTGGAAAAGGTAAAACTATGAAGACAGTAATAAGGTCAGTAGTTATCAGAGGTCGTGGGGAGGTAGGTACAAATAAGCAGAGCACAGAGGAGTTTTAGGACAGTGAAAATACTCTGTATTTCATGATAATGATGGATACATGTTATTATACATTTGTCCAAGTCCATAGAATGTACAACACAGAGAATGAGCACTAATATAAATGATGGATTTCACTTAATAATATGTCACTATACTATTGGCTCATCTATTGTAACTAGTGTACTGCACTAATGCAAGATGTTGATAATAAGGGAAATTAGGGATGGGTGAGCTGTGAGGAGACATATAAGAAGTCTGTATTTTCTACTCAATTAGTCCATAAACCCAAAACTGCTCCAAAAAAGAAAGTCTATTAATTTTTTTAAAAGGCATCCCAGGTAATTTTGTGTAGCTAGTCCAGCACCAAGTGTTTAGAATCTACTATTTTAGGCAAGACCTGCATTTTGATCAAATTGCATCCTTAAATAGATGCCATTGAAATGATTCATTATCAACTATGGAATCAGATTCCTTTGGAACACCTTGTTATATTGGTTGAGACTTCCAAAAACAGTGTGCTTAAAATATAGGGCTCTCTTTCTTTGTCTCTACACAGGTAGGAACAGTGCCTGACAGAATCTTGTAGAGGGAATTCAATCATCAAGTGGGATGTGGATTGGAAATAGGAAGAAATTTGAGTACCATTGTGTGCCTTCCAACCCAGCAAGTCCGTGAGTCCCTGCACCACTTTTCCATTGCGTCTCAGCTCTAAATCCACTCATGTTTAACTGCTCTGTCATAATGGAGGTGGGCTTTGTAAATATTTTTTCCCTTCCCAATTGGCACAATGTTAATCCTTGTCTGCAGAGAGTGCTGGAGAGATGCTGGAGGAAAAAAGTGTTTCCTTTCCAGTTCTGGTGTCCATCACTTTCTAGCCTCCTGCAGAGCATATGTATCTGTCTCTAGGGCTTGGCTCTTAAGCATGCAGTGCCTTCTGTGCTGGGCTCCTGAGTGCATGAAGTATATATTTTATTTTCTGTATTTTGATGTTTTGACATCTGGTGCCCCTCCCAGGGTTAGCCAATTCCTGGAGATATTAAATATCTCACCTGTAAGCATACTTTACAAATGCAAACTATCTAAGGCCCTTATCCTTTATGGGCTGTCACACTTCAGGTCACTGTCCTCCTGTTCTAATTACTTCACGGGCAGATACCAGGCAGCTAGGCACAGCCCTTATGCCCCAGAGCCTGCAGAAATCACTCAAACTGACTAATTCTAGACTTGCTTGCCTTGCCTCGCCCATCCCTTCCCTTAGAAACCACACACACACACAAAGGCTATTGAGGCGTTCCCTGGTGGTGCAGTGGCTAAGGCTTCGGCGTTGGCGCTGTCAGTGCTGCGGCCTGGGTTCGATTCCCAGTCAGGGAGCTACCCACATACCAAAAAGAAAAAAAAAAAAAAAAAAAAAAAAAAAAGGCTATTGCTCACAGTTCCCTCTCCTCCTCCTGTCTGTGATTCTCCCTGGTGCTTTTCAGTGTGGCTCCCGGTAGTGTGGCATGTCCCCTCCTCTTGGGATCTGTGAGTATAACAAACTATGTTTTCAGTAGCAGTTGCCTCTTTACTTACTAACCAATCTTTCGTTACTCTAATCCCATCAATGTTTTTCCTGTTAGTATTCCCATTCCAATGACCATGTGTTTTTTGTCTTCTGATTGGACCCTGACTGATACACTCTACTTGGTCTCAATAATTTTTAATCATCTTCCTACAGGAAAATGTTTGAGAGGGGGGATGTTGTGGTTTTCATTGGTGCTTTGCAATAGAGACCAAGTGTTTATTTCCAGAATGTCTACAAAGCAAAAAGGAGCTGCACAAAAGTGTGGAATTTGAATTAGAAACATTCCCAAATTAATTGCACACCATTTTAAGATGATTCTATCTCTGCCAAATATGGTTCACTAAAGGTTAAATAATGAAATGTTGTTACACAGTCCATCTTTTTAAGGAGCTAGTGCCCTGTGTTCTAAAAGTGAGTTTTAGCACTTTAGAGAATTATTGATTACCACTATGAGAAAAACTTAGAGTCTGTAAGATTCAAGTTTTACTTCTTTATAACCAATATCCAAAATCATTAAAAAAAAAGAATTTTAGGCAACTTACAAAAAGTCAAAGAGGATAAAAATAAACAAGATAAGGTTCTTGTAAAATAATAATACTATGGCACTGGCAAGAAATTAAAAGGAATCTTAGAATTTGAATTTATTTTTACAGTTGCACTTCCAAGATCCATTCTAGTTCTAAAATCCAGTGTTTTCCCCACTAACACATTAACATTTGTTTTAGGCTAAGTACTTAGAAGCAGATACCAAGCAAGGATGTGTGGTCACCTGATGTACTGAGGAAGAGTTCTTGGGAGAAGGGGATGATAAAGCAGGAGAGGGAAGAAGAACGGGCTCACCAAGGACATGACAGCAGCTGGGTTCTGGCTTCAGCCAGATCACATGAGGAGCCTGGAACAGGACTGCACCTCACCAGTTGTTTCATTTTGAGATAAGAGGGCAGACTTCTGTTTTCCTGTGTCAGCCATTGGGTAAGAGCTGCCCTAGGGTGGGGGTGTAACCCTAGGAAAGATAGCTCCCACATCTGAGGGCAATCTTCCACAGTATGGGGTGCCTGGGAGCCCTTAGCAGCCAAAAATCCCAGTAGCTGGGAATGGGGGAAAGCCAACAAAATGAATCTGCTGAGAGCCCCAACATTGTTTGTCCATGTCAACCTTAAAACTACTTCAACTATGCTGGCAATAAATAGACAAGTTTTTATAGTTGCCATTAAATAATAGCCTACATTTCATCATGCTTATAATATATGGGCACTTTCTTAAGTGCTTTATATACAGGTTCTAGCAGAAGTGATGCCAGTTGGTAGGGTATGCAAATGTCTCATACGAGATGGACAGCAATTTGAACATTTCACCTAAAACATCATATAGTGTGCTTGAGTGTGATATTGTTATGTTACAGAATTACATGCTTATGATTTTGTGATAAAAGGTTTGTTACAGATTAACAGCTCATAAAAAGAGGTGTTATTTGTGCTGGACCCTGTATATTAAATTAATTTCTACTACAAGCCTATGATTAGCTGTCTTCTTCTTCTTCTTCTTCTTCTTATTATTATTATTATTATTATTATTATTATTATCCCCATTTTCAGAGGAGGAAATTGAACACAGAGAAGTCACTTGCCCAAGATTACCCAGGTGCTGGGTAATGAAGCCGGTTTTGACCCAAACCCCTGTGGCTGTGAGTCTGTGTTTTGATGCACTACTCAGCTGCCCCACCAAAGACTCAGAATCCTGTCAAAGTAAAACGTTTTAAATATATTTCTCATCCCTAAATAAGCATATTTCCACTCCTCAATGTTTACTGTCTAAATTTCAACCCCTAATTATTAATACACCAAGCCCATTAACCACGCTATTTCAGAGTTAGCAAGAGAAATGTATAATTCCCATACAATAGCTATATTTTAAATTATATTTGAATATGAATACCTTTAGCATTAAAAATTTGTGATACTCAAAACATATTGTTAAAACCCTCCACTGGAGGCCTTATAAAAGCAGTCCAGCTTTACCACCAGCCTTGCTCCCAGTATGCCCTATGATTGGAGAGCATCATCACTGCCTGAGACCTAACTGTGCTGGCTGTCATCATTGGGAAAGAAATTGCATACTGTTATCCACACTTGCTTGAGCCCTATGGGATAGTCTTCAGAATAAAAAGAATCCCCCTAAATTCTGCACAATGAACAGGTCAACAGAAGGTTTAAACACTTGCTCTGGAAGTCGGAAACTGATGTATAAAGTCCTTACTTGGCAACCATGTTACTCCCCTGGTTAAGGGACCTCTGTGGGTTTTTGTTTTTGTTTTCATTTTCATGTTATTAGTCCTTGCAATCCAAAGGTCTAGGACTAACTGGCTTGCTCTCAGTGTCGCCCTTTACCCACCGTGTGATGGTTAATTATATGTATCAACTTGACTAGGCCACAGGATATCCAGATACCTACCTAAACATTATTTCTGGGTGTGTCTGAGAGGGTCTTTGGAAGAGATTAGTATTTGAATTGGTAAATTAGTAGACTGAGTAAAGAAGATGTTTCTCTCAAAGGTGTGTGTTGGGGGGCCTCATCTAATCCACTGAGGGCCTGAATAGAACAAAAAGGTGGAAGAAGGTGGAATTCTCTTACTGCCTGTCTGTTGAGCTGAGACACCCATCTTCTGCCCTCAGTGTTCCTGGTTGTCAGGGCTTCCAACCACACTGGATTCTATACCATTGGCTTTTCATGTCTCAGGCCTTCAAAATACAACAGCGGCTTTCCTGGGTCTCCAGGTTGCTGAAGGCAGATCATGGGACTTCTTGGCCTCCATAATTGAGTGAGCCAATTCCTCATAATAAATCTCACTACAGTTATTCTCTGCATAGCAATGTCTTGGTCAAGATGGACTGCATAAATGAGGGTGGTCCAATTAGATTAGATTATAGTGGAGATGAAAATTTTCTATTGCCTAGCGACATCATAGCCATTGTAATATCATAGCACCATATATTATGTGTTTGTGGTGATGCTGCTGTAAGCAAACCTACTGCTAGTCATATAAAAGTATGGCATACATGATTATGCCATTATCAAGTACACAATACTTGATAATGATAATAAATGACTGTTACTGGTTTATGTATTTACTATGCTAAAATTTTATCATTGTCTTAGAGTGTACTCTATTTATAAAAAAAAATTTGCTGTAAACAGTATGCCATGTTACACCACCAGCAGCCTCATACATCTCATGTTTACTGTGTCCCTTGATTGTATCATTTTCTTTTGTTCTTAATTTAATCTCATGTTGGTTTGTATAGTAACATGCTGTATAGGTTTACAACCTAGGAGCAATAGGCTATACCATATAGCTTGGATGTATAGCAGGCCAGCCCATTTAGGTTTGTGTAAGTGCGCTCTGCTGCTTGCACAATGACAAAATTTTTAGCTACACACTACTCAGAACATATCCCCATTGAGTTGTGCATGAATGTATATAGAGATAGAGATAGAGACAGAGATAGAGATAGAGATAGAGACAGGTAGAGACAAAGATAGAGAGAGAGCTAGAGAGAGAGAGAGATTCTGTTTCTTTGGATAAGCCTAAATAACACACCCTATTAGTCATTTCTTAACCCTCACCTACAGCTCCAATTGTCCCCTGAAAGTATTCTTGTTAAAGTCGACATCACCTGCACATTGCTGATTCCAGGGACCACTTCTCTGCTCCATCTTACCAGATGTCTCAGCACCACTTGACACTCTGAATCATTCTTTCCTTCATCAAAATCTTTACTCTCTTACCCTCTGACCCTCTGTGCTCTGGCTCTCTTCCTTGTCTCTGGCGATGCCTCAGGCTATTCCAGGGCTCCTCTCCTTTCACCTGCTTCTTGAGTGCTGGTGTTCTAGTATCTCACCAGCATGGGCCTGAAATTCACTCCTCACCTTGCCCCCCACCACACTACTTAATCAGGGGTATCCAAACTTTTGGCTTCCCTGGGCCGTATTGGAAGAAGAATTATCTTGGGCCACATATAAAATACACTAACACAAAGGATAGCTGATGAGCTAACAAAAAAAAAGGCACAAAAAATCGCATGATGTTTTAAGAAAAGTTCATGAATTTGTGTTGGGCTGCATCAAAAGCCATCCTGGGCTGCATGCAGCCCACTGGCTGCAGGTTGGAAGAGTTTGCCACATTCCTGAGAATTTAGGATGGTCCACCCAGCAACTCTGGGTAGACCCTGATGTGTTCTTGCAGGGCAGAGGAGCTTGGGGCACTTGTGTGTTGGGAGACAATTCTCCATGGCTATGTTAGGTTTCTGCATATTACAGGTCTTCTGAGCAAATGAATATATAGCCACCTTAAGAATATTGGTATAAGGAGACATGCCCAGATAGTAAGAGCTTACAGAAGTCTTCCTCCCAGGAGCAAGTTCAGAGTAGTAAAGGTAAGGAGATTTGCTTGCATTTGAGGGCAATTGCTCTGAGAGAGAATGGGCAGGTCAATAGCAGCCTTATAGAAAATCAGAGTTCCCCAAATTTGGGATTCATGTCCTTTGATGCACCCCATTGCATGTGCAGATACCATCAGGCTCCCTATTGAACAAACAAGGTCATATTCAAGGGACAGGCCACATTCAAATGGGGAGCCGACTCCTTGCTGCTGCTTTTGCTGTGAATGAAAAAACCATCTTTGTTTCTGACCCAGAGGCTTCATGGTCTCTGTCAGAGTGTCAGAGTGTAGTGGTAAGCTTAATGTTTTCACTCGCTAGTAGAGGAAAATCTCAGACCCTCCAGAGCTGCAGACCAAATAGAAGGGAGAACCTTCCTTAGATGACAGGGATAGTTTGGCCATGGACTCTCAGCTGGGTTGTGGGGTGGCTAAAAATGGGGGGTTATTTCTCTGGCCAGACACCAAGAGTAGTGTGTGGGTGCTCTGTTATTGCACCAAACAAACAAACAAACAAAAATAAAAACCCCACAAAAACAAACAAAATGAAAAACAAACCAACAAAAACAAAAATACCACCATAATACCTAGTAGCTTAATACAACAATTTATTAGTCCTAAAAAATCTGGAATGAGTCTCCAGCTTCACATGGTGTTAGCTGGGCCTTTGGAATGGTTGGAAGGCCTGAAATGGCTTCATTCACGTGGCTGGCCATTAGTGCTGGCTGCTGGCTGAGGAACTCCTCAGCTTGGTCTGGTGGCCAAGACCCTTGGTTCTCATCCACATGGGCTTCTCCACGTGCCTGGTTGAGCTTTCTCATAACATGGCAGATGAATTCTAAGAAAGAGTATTCCCAGAAGCCAAGGTAAAAATTATAGTTCCCTTCAGGTCTAACATGGGAAGATACTTTATGTAGCATCCCTTCTGACACATTCTGTTGGTCAAAAGAATTTGCAGGACCAGCTCACATTCATAGACTGTACATTCTAACGTGGGAGTGCAAGGTCATGTTGCAAAAGAGCATGTAGGATGGGGGATATTACTGAAGCTGTCTTTAGAGGCACAGTTTATTTACCACAAAGGGACTATACGTAGTATTTCTCCAAGTGCAGTGAACGCTGCCAGCATGAAAACCAAGAACAAAGTCCACACTTCTTAGTCTAGAATTCCAGATTCTCCATGTTTTGGTCCTGCTAGCCTCCACTTGACTTTCTCACTTTTCCTATTTAACTATGCTCTAGCATCGATCCATTTTTTAGCATTCCCTTCCAAATAATAAGCTGTTTAACTGACTTCACACCTTAATCCATAATCATTCCTTCTGCCAGGAACAACTTGACTTTTTCACCTGATCAAAGACTTATTCATCCTTTCAGATTCAGCTTTGTGTCATCTTTTCTAAATTGGAAGTCTTCCTAACCCCCTTCACCTCATGGATTGGGCTAGGTGTTCCTATAGTCTGTGTGCTCGCTCCCATCACAACATTTACCAACCTGTAATGTCATTGTTAATTTGTGTGTCTCCTTTACTTCACTGTGACCTTCTTAGGCAGGGACATATCACATTCTATCTCTGTTTTGTAAGTCCTAAGTTTGCTAAACTGAGTCGAAAGCCTGATAGTGTCACAATGGATTCCTCTTTGGCGTAATTTTCCTTGAAGAATATGGTACTTAAAATATGTTTAAAAGTTCATCATCTTCTTTCTGACAAATCTCAAGGAAGCTAGGATGCTTGTAGCTCCTTGTAAAAAAGTGCTTGACTAAAAGTGTGTGTCTTAGTTTTCTTGGGCTGCCATAACAAAATAACACAGACTAGGAGGCTTAAAGAGCAAACATTTATTTTATAATTCAGGAAGCTGGGAAATCCAAGATCAAGGCTCTGGCCAGGTTTGGTTCCTAGTGAGGGCCCTTTTCCTGGGTTGCAGACTAGCTGCCTTATCACTGTGTCCTCATGTGGCCATTTCTCAGTGCCTGCTCATGGAAAGAGTGTCTCTTCTTATAAAGGCACTGATTTCATCAGACTAACGCCCATCCTAAAGACTTAATTACTTCCCAAAGGCCTCATCTCCAAATATCATCAAATGGGTGTTATGGCTTCAACATATGAATCTGAGGAGGAGGGACACACTTACTCAGTCTATAATTATGGGTTAAACATTTGACTTAACAATTTTGAAAATCCAGAATACTGTAGGAGGTAGGTCTCCAGTATGTCTGGAGATCTTCCTGAACTTCTACTTAGCCCTCCTCATCCTATTGCCCTTTCACCCCAGGCTCACCCCCTTTTGTATGTAAGATGGCTACTAGGGCTTCAGGCATCGCATCCTCAAGGTTCAGTTTTAAGTTATTAAGCTGATAGGGTTGGATGGGTCTGGGATGGGAAGTGAGAACTCCATGTCTCCAGGTATGCCTTTTATCAGGGTCATAGGTCAGCTGTCCATACCTAGGGCATTCATAGACAAAGGGGCTTAGTCACGATTGCCAACAAAATCAAGGGTAAGTTGACAAAGGATAAGTTGGATATGTGAACGCTAGCGCAATGAGCAGGGAAATAAGTCTAGTTCAGGAACCAAATGTCCTAAATGCCTTTATCATCAGCTTGGCTTGATTTTCATAGCAGTGATTTAACCAACAGAAGTTAAATGTTAGCCTTAATATAAACCAAGGGTGGAAGTTCTGAGGGCGAGGGCAGCATCAGAATCCTTGATTGCCCTACAGATGGGGGGAAAGTGGGTTTCGAGGAGTGAGGGAGGAACAGGATGGGGAAGAATTGCTAAAATGTATCGAATTGCTCCTGCTTCGAAATGTCAAGACCAGGGATCTCCAGAGGCCTGAGCTTCCCCCACCCCAAAATTTTTCTGGGACGAATAAATGAAGGAAAACAAATCATTTGTAATCCTTGACTTTCCCTAAACTTTAAAAAAAACCTGTATTTCCATAGTCAATCTAATAGTTTCCTGAGGAAAGTACATTCTGCCTCATCTCTTTGTAAATATCGACCCCAAGTGGCTTGGGCCGTGTCCAGGTTGCACATGCCCGAAGGCCTCTGCCCCCGGTCCTGGCTCTTTGGGTAGGAACCCAGGTATGCTTGGGCGGGTGGGGGACCCAGGGCCACCCCGAGCCACTTGCGGCGCGCCCCCAACAACACCCCCCAAACCTCCCCACCCCCGCCTCGCGCGCGGCCTTGTGGGTAACGCGGGGCCGCCAGGTGACAGCTAATGGCGGCGGCCGCCTGAGCCAGCAGGCTACAGCTCTCACCACAGGAAGCGCGCGGCAGGACCTTCTGGGCGCTGTTCCCCTACCGACTGCGGCTTCCTCGCGGCAGCGGCGGGACTGGCGCGCCATGGACCGGCCAGCGGCAGCGGGAGGCGAGGGCACTGGGAGCCTGGGCCCAGGGCCGGCGGGAGCCTGGAGGCCGCCTCGGGTCGCGGGGGTCCCGACCTCCAGCTCCCGGCAGCCCAGCATAGAGACCCTGGAAAGGTAAGCGGAGCACAGTGCACCGTGGCCGCCCGCGCTCCTACTCCTGAGGACCCCATTCGCGGTGCCTGCACCCCCGGCCCCGCGCGCCGGGCGGAGGCCGGGCTGAGGCGTCCCCCTCCTGGGTCCTCTCCCGGTTCCTTCCAGAAACCGCAGAACCCCCGCACCTGGTTCACTTCCGCCTTGTGCTCAGGAGCTCCTTGTACCCCTGAGGGGCTTTGGAGCTGTCAAACCATTTCCCATGCCACCACCCCCTACTGCACCTTGGAGCCTCCTCGGCTGGCCTTGCCCCAACCACGAATCACTGGGGAGAACATTTCAACTGGGCTTTCCTCCTGTAGCGGGACCTTGCCTGCATGTGGTTTGAAAACCAACATCCTGCCTCAGCTGCTTGGGGTCTTTGATGTTGCGGTTGGGAGTGGGGACTTGGCGGGATGGGGGTTGAAGCCCCGTGGCTATCAGAGCTTGTGGAGATGGAGGCAAACATAACCTTATCTGAAAAACTGAGATGGAAACCATTCAAACTATTCCTGATGCAGAACACACAATCGTTTACTTTCAGTTTTCACACTCGGAAGGAACCAGTTAATTGTTTTTGTGAACACATAAGCCTACTGCTTCTTATGCAGTTACAGAACTAAGATCCATCAGAACCATGCACTGACCGTGTCCAATAGAGAGGGCCACTCTAACACCCCCAGGACAAGGGATAGGTCATCCCACACTCAGAATATCCAGCTTCCCCACCTCTTGTCCATTTCACTGACAGCAGAGGGCAGTTAGGTAAGAGGGACAGCTCGATCAAGTTCACATGTTCATTCTTGCCAGTCTTAGTCACACTAGTGAGCTGAACTTTTGGTAGTTTCCAAAGGCATGGGAACAAAAGGAAGCATCCTTTTGTATAATTATAGTATATTTTAATAAGATAATCACCCAAGTGGTCAACTGTACTAAAAACTATGGAATGGTCAGGATTTCTCGCATTGTGAATACTCTACAATGTCTGAGGGCTTGGAGCGTCAGAAAATATTTACTCTCTTGCTTACTGTCTAGTGGAAAAGACAAACCAGCAATCTAAATCCACTGTAATAAATGCTAGGGTAGGGTGAATACAGAAGCACTGTGGATGGGATATGTGTGTGGGAATCATCTGAAAAGCTTTTAAAAGAACTCCAGGTGGCTGAGTCCCACTCTTGAGGCTTCTGATTCAGAAGGTTGAGGGGGGGGCCCAGGAGTTAGCAGTATCTAAAAGGCTCTGTAGTTTTCATTGTGATCTGCTGTGCTATGGGTACATAGTGTTGGGGTACTTGATTTATTTGTTAGTGGTGGTGGGGTTGGTGAGTATGGCAGTAAATGAAGCCCTTCTGAGGAAGCTGACATTTGAACTAAATGGTGAAGAATGAGAAATTATTCAGGGGACAGGGTTATGGGGGGAGCTTTTTGGGCATGGGGAATGGAATGCGCAGTTATGCAGGTAGTGCTAGATTTGAGAAACTGGTAAGGGAGACAATTCCTGGGAAGGCAGAGGCCAGATCTTGAAGGGGCCTATGTGCCTTTCTAGGGAATTTAGCCTTTATCCTCTGGGCCAGTGCTTCTTGGGGCACAGTTTTGTACAACTTGCCACAGAATCACCTTCAGTGTTTGATTCAAATGCAGAGTCTTGGGTTCTACCCTAAAAGTAGTCCATTCATATCTAGGGTGGAGCCTGGAATTCTCCATTTTTAACAACTACCTGCTCGACAAGTAGGGTGAGCCATGTGATCTCTTTTGCCTAGCTAATCAGAATCATCTAAGCAGAGGCTGGTGCATCCCTGGGTGGAAGTGTGAGCGAAGTGTTCAAAGATCTGCAAGGAGACAAGTGTCATTAATGGGGCGAGAGGAGTTAGGGAGAGAGCAGTAGGGTCGAAGGGCAGAGAAATCACAAGGGTGGTTGGTGGAGAGTCATGGGGAACCCATGGGAGCCTTGGAACAGAGAAGTGACATAATGTGGTGTAGATTTCAGTATATCTCCATGGCTGCTGTGTGGACAACAGACCAAAAGGGGAAGGAGTTGAAGCAGAGAGACTAGCAGGTAGGAGGCTACTGCAGTCATCCAAGTGAGAGAGGAGGGTGGCTTAGACTGGAGCATTGAGATAGAGAAAGAGAGAAGTGGCCTGATTCTGGGTATGATTTAAAGAAAACCTGCAGGGTAGAGCCAGTAAGGTTTGCTAAGGATCGATTGTTGGGTAAATGAAGAAGACTATCCCAAGATTTCTAGCAGTAGGAAGTGATGTTGCTGAGATGGAGAAGCCTCTAAGTGGAGAAGTTTTAGGAGATTGGCAGGCTCTCAACTCTGGGCATATCAGTTACGAGATGCTAGTTATATGTGCCAGAGGCAGTTAGTGTATATGAGCTTGGAGTTCAGAGGTGGTGTTTGGGCTGCAGACCTCAATTCGGGAGTCATTGGCATAGAGGTGGGGTCTAAATTCATGAGGCAGGAGAACATAGAAGAATGATGGGCATCTGGAAAAGGGAACTGGAAAGAACAGGAATCAAGCATGGTGCATTCCCATCATACTTATCAGATAAGAACAACATGACTTAGTGAGCATTCATATGTGAAGTGAGAACGAAGTAGGGGTTGGGCTCAAAGGTAAACCATAGCTTTGGGGCCTGGGGGCCCTGGGTAACTAGCTCTGCTTTTCCCTGATTTAGGAAAGATGGGGCTGATATTGATTCAGACAGGTTGAGTTGGCAGGGTCCCTGGGACTGACTAGTGCAGATGTCTCCTAGGATCATTGGCATACAGATCCAGAGGGACAACCCAGGTTGGAGAAACAAAGCTGGGAGCTACCAGCCTGCAAGTTCTTGTTGATACCAGGCTTGTGGAGGGAGACTGCACAGACTAAGGAGAAGGGGCCGGAGAGAGGAGCCATGGCTTCCCTTCTTAGTTCTATTATTGTGACAAGTGCTGATTCACACTCATAAGAGTAGCCCCCAGAATGGAACCTGGCTCTCCAGGCATGGTTCAGCCCTGTCCTGTGCACTGTGGGACCCTCCCCTCTTGTCTGAGTACTGTACTTCTCTTAATGATGTCAAAGCTGTGGTCCTACAAGAGGATGTGGCTTGCTGAAGATCACGGAGCTAGCTAGTAACAGAAACAGTACTCAGCCCCAGGGCTCCTGTCTGCCTGCCCTCTATACCACACTGTTAGCAACTGTGTTGGCCAGGACACTTCTCGTTGCAGGTGACAAAAAGCACTAATAATTCTAGCTGAAGCCAAAAAGAAACTGTCTTGGCATATGTCACTGCTGCAGATGGGAAAGATGGCTACAGGAACATTTGGAACTAGATTTGCAAACAGTGTTGTCAACACTCACCCATTTCTTGTTTTTTCTTGTCTTACTCTTTATCTCTGTGGGTTTCTCAATGTCGTGAGAGTGGGGAGCAGTCTCCATTGGGGCTGGGGCAGGTCCACACATCCCAGGGTCTAAGAGAAAAATTTGGAATTGGCCTGGCCTGGATCACTCCTCTGCAAGTTGGGGTAGGAGGAGCAAGGGATCAGGTTCCTCTCCTTCCCCCTCCTCCATAGAAGCCTATGAAGTGGGGAGGGGCCATTCCCCACAGGAGAGAGAAATGTCCTTATCAGAAAAATGGGGAAAGGATGCTGGGCAGATGGTAGCAATAGGTAACCCACAGTGGGTGAACAGGTGGATTTCTTCTGTTAGATTTGCAATTGGGGTAGGTGCTGGCAGAGAAAAAGGCCACGTGACAAGAAAACTATGCTATAATCATGTGATAAAGCTGACTTAGCCTTTAAGAAGGAGACTAAAATCCCTCCCTTTGCCCTCCTTCTTCTTAGTTAAAAATTGTGCTAAGTGAATTCTTGACATATCATAGGAATGTCTGCCCATTCAGTGAATGGTTCAACTTATATTTTCATCCTCACATGAGTAGATGACCACTGGGCTATCTACTATCAAAGACTGCAAGTTATATCACTGGTAAAGAACATCACTTATCTTTATTGTACTATTCAGGTTATTTTACATACTGCCCAAGGAATCCAGGTTTTTCTTTTTTTCTTCTTTTTTTTTTTTGAGGGGTGGGGTAGTTCCCTGGCTGGGAATCGAACCCAGGCCGCAGTGTGGAGAGCACCGAAGCTTAGCCACCCCACCACCAGCGAACCCCTTCAGGTTTTTCTATCCTTCCAATCAATACATGAGTATTGATTTACTTAGTGATTAGATTTTTAAAGGTCTGTAACATTCTTTACAGTGAAAGCTATCTATAGGGTAAACTTTCATAAGCATCTTTTGCCCTTTTGCTTGATTGAGTTATTTAGTGCTTTGACCAGTTGAGGGAGAAGCCTGGTCCATAAGGGCAATTTTTAACGCCCTCTCTGCTTAGTTTATTTATGTGGTCCTTTAAGTTAGATGAGCACAGCCTGACTGCTTATCAGTCATATGACCTTGGCCAAAACACTGGAGTTTCAGTTTTCTCATCTGTAAGATGGGTCACAGTGAGGCTGGAGTGAGGCTATGTGTGGAAATGTGTTGAACACTTAACAGCACTATGCAAGTGGAACGTGCCATTCTCTTTGCGTTGTTGTATTCTCATGTAAAACAGTGGCTGTCATCTATGGAGCTGGTCTGTTTTGCCCTCCAGCTCAGTGAGTCGGTTACTACTGGTTGTGCCATGTTCTGGAAGGACAGCCCTAGTGGAGCTGGAGGCAGGCCTGCCACTTCTGAATGGGGCATGTCACCTCTGTACCTCGATTTTCTCATCTCAAGAAAAGTTGGCTAGTCCCTGTTCTATCTTCTTATCATACCATGGTTGTGAGACTTTGATGTAATAACAGATTGAAAGACACTTTTGTAAGTTGTCAAATCACTTACAAAAATGTAAGGTGGCATTATTACTAGACACAGGGCTGTTATTTTTAAAATCACATAATCAGTTTTGCTACATAGGAGTCACTTTGATTCACTCAAAATTACATTATTTTTTGGATTTAAAACTATCAACATGAAATTAATTGAATGTTTTTAAAAAAGTATTTATTATTTTTCAATTACAGTTCACATTCAGTATTATTTTATATTAGTTTCATGGGTACAGCATAGTGGTTAGACATTCATATAATTTAAGTAGTGATTTGAAAAGCATATGCTGTAAGATAAGTATTTCACTTTAGAATTAATTTTCTATATACATTACATTAAGAATATTCACTGTGTATCATTGTAATTGTAAGAGAGTAAAATTCAATTAAATGATAGACAATAACATGCTTAATATGTTGAACTCAAAAAAAGTGTTGATTCATTTAACATCAACCTGGAAGCTCATCTTACTTTCTAGTTGTCAGTCAGTATTTCAGTTCTTATATTAAATGTAAAGGTAACCAAACAGTCTAATAGAAGCTTGGTTTCTAAAAATACAGAAATGTGCATATGTCCTCAGTCAGTGCCCATTTTTCTCACTGAGAGCCTATGTCTTAAAATATTTTAATCACACTATTTCTTTTAGTCCTACAGGGTCACATGTTGAATGGTGTAAACAGCTTATAGCTGCTACAATTTCTAGTCAGATTTCAGGTTCAATGACATCAGAAAATGTATCCAGAGATTACAAGGTAAGCAGCATTGAATTCTTAATTCATTTTCAATATGCTAAGTAGCCAAGAAGCTTTGCAATTTTAATTCGAGTGAGACTTTGGCCCCTTGTTGTTGGATGACCATTTGCTTGGTGACAAGACTGAAAGGTTCTCTGTTGTTGGAGGTAAACTTTAGAAAAGAAATTTTATCAGGATCTAGTTTATGTGGTCATAATTTTGTAACTGAGAGGAAAAGCTGTCCTTAGATTATAATCATTCTCTTAAAGATCCAGTTTCATTTTATGAATTATTGTGTATTTTATTATATATTGTATTTTTATATTTTATTATAATAATAATACCTATATTTCTTTGTTAATATTCTGAATTTCAGAAAATATCTGATGTACATTATTTCCCTAACCTCACAATTTATTTCTGCATTTAGGTACTACCTGTGAGTATTCAGCATTAATATGTCATATTAGAATGTAAAAAAACTTGCAAAATTTCAAGACTATTGCATGGGCAGCTTGATTTTTTAGTCCTTATTGAATTATGAAATCTCTTTTTGTTTATTTTAAAAGTTGGATTTCCTGCATATTCTAAAGTTAAGAGTCATAAGCTCCTTGTAAGCAGAGGGGAGCTGGGGTTCTTTTACTCACAACTGCTTTCCCAGCATGATCCTGGAACTTAGCAGGTACTCAATAAAAATTTGCTGAATCAATTAACAAAAAAACTTGGGTGCTGCACCTTTGTTAAAGCTAAAGGTACCATTGTTTTAATGTCAATAAACTGTTAACAGGAGTTCCCTGGTGGTGTAGTGGCTAGGCTTCGGAGTTCTCAATGCTGTGGCCTGGGTTCGACTCCCAACCAAGGAACTACCCCACCCCCCCACAAAAAAAAAAAAAACAAAAACATTTAACAGTTATGTTAAATGAAACTGTCTTTACATTTCAGTAGTAGTGTTTGCTTGAATTGAGGCCACAGTTTATTATAGTCATTTTTGCCTGCTAGTAAGGGATAAGTGATTTTCACAAGTATATGTGAATTACATTTAGTATCCTGAACTACCCTCTGTCAACAGTCTCTCAAAATCATGGTCCTTACCAGGCATCAAATTTTAACAAACAATTTAAGAACTACAGTAAAGATCCTAATTCACTCCTAATAGCTGATCCTTGTTTAAGGGCTCTGGCCTTACTTCCTCTTTAGCTTATAATGTAACAAGTGCAGAGACTAACTCAAGAGGCTGTGTAATTGAGATTTGGCTGCCTTACTGCACTTGGCTTCATCCAAGCCATCGGATGCTGTTAATTCTCACTAAAGGAAAACATGGCTGTGGTTTAGTAGAAATTGGATGATCTGCCCAGCCAGAAGAGTGACAGTATATTCCTTATTAGGTTGCCCCTGCTATCTAGTTTTCGTGTTTGCCCACGTAGGAACAGCTGGGGCTCCTGGTCCTCAAAACCCAGCTGGGCAACTATGTCATCTCCAGGTGGGAGAAAGATCTGCTGCATCACTGATACCCAAGTCACTGGTCACTGAGCACCTGTAGATGCCATTGGTCCCAATTGTCCTATTGCTGATGGAAACTGCCCCACCCAGTGAAGAAGTGCAAGGACCCTTATTAGCAGAGAATAGGTCTCAGATCTTGGAGTGATTTTCTTTATGGATGATTATGAGTTAACTGTAATGTTTTCATTTGGTTGAATATTTGTTAGTGCTGTGTGGGTTCTATAAAAGATTGAATGTTGACTGTGTTCATAGCTTTATAACCTGTAATTAAAAGATTAAACTAAGTTGGTACTTTAGTATGAAGCAACTAAGTTTTTAAATTCAATTTCAGTTTATTTACAAATTTTGTGTACCAGAATTAACTCTATTGAAATGATTTAACAGATGGTATTCAGAAAAAACAGTAAGTCTTTCTATATTTTATAAATTATATTTAAAGCCTTTGATGAACTATTATTAAGGGAGCATGTTTTATAATTGCCTTTGTTATATTTGCCCTGTAGCCAAGTCTTAAATGTTGGTGTTAAATTTATTATTTTGGAGTTGTTATGCTTTCTTCAAAGAGAGAGTTTTTTTAAATAATACATATTTGTTTATTTTCAACCACAAAGATAATTTTATATGCTACTTATAAAGTAGTTCTAAAAATCACAGAAACCAAGATGGGCCTCTGGGACACCCGTGACCTGTGGCCTGGGAGCCATTGCATGAGTTCCAGATACAATTCCTTGAGGATTTAATTTAGTCATCAGTCAGTAATATTTGAAATTATTGTGTAAATATCTTACTTGAAATACACACCCAATTTGGGGTTAATTTATTCTAGGTTAAACACAAGGTCAGTGATTAAATACGAGCAGACATTTATAAGGAGCAGAGAGTGCTTACCTCTTTTGTTTTCAATTACAGTTGCTGCATCTTCATTTGAAATACTGATTATCTTCTGAGTTGTAGGCTGCTGAGAGTGGTTCACATCATCCTCCTCATGAACCCTGTAGCACAGACAAGGCTCTATGGTTTTGTAATACTTTTTGACATATCCATTAAAACCTTAAAATAAGCTTTTAATATAATCATCATTTAACACATGAGGAAATATTACATGACTTGCTTAGTATCACACAGAATTGAAATTTGAACCCAAGTCATCCTACTGTAAAGCTAGAGTGAGATGTAAAATTTTGTCCCCCTCCCCCCCTTCATTGTTTTTCAAAATGTGGCCCTTGCGGCTTCCCACATCAGCACTCCCTGAGACTCCTGCAAAAATGTACCTTCCCTGGTCTCCATCCCACTCTGAATCAGAATCTTTGAGGATGGGGAACCTAGTGCCTCATATCTTTATTATGTACAATAAAATCTGAAAAGCTAAGCTTCTAAGGTTTATATTTGAAATCAGTGGTGGGATCATACATTTCTGGTACATGCCCACAAGTATGAATAATTAGTAATTCGCATTAGATTTTGGAGAAAATTTTTTGGTTATTTACTCATATCATAAATTGATGGCTCAGGATCAGATCACCCAAAGTGTGGTAAGAATATGACTGTTATCACATGAGATGAATTTAGATGGTATGTTCATGGACATGTTTTAACAGTTATGTAATTATTTTCATGTATATTAGAAAAAACTAGCACATCAAACTTCTGATTTAATGGATATTATTGTTTAGAGCTAGACACTGTGTGAAAAAGGAGTACACCTATGTCATCTTTGCTAACAGATGTCACCCCAATAAGTCTAACAATAAAAATGAATTTAAAAAAGGAATAGACTATGTAATCCTTGCTAACAGATGTCACCCCAATAAGTCTAACAATAAAAATGAATTAAAAAATATATATATAAAAGGAGTAGATTTAAAGTCACTATAAAAATAAATACTAATATTAATACAGATGTTATGCAGATACAGCAAACCAAATTTGTAGAGGTGGTATATGAAATGACAGAAGTTTGGGAAACATTATTCCAACTGAAACAGTAGATAGCTATTATGTTGATTTTTGAATCAATTAAATTAATAAATCTATGCTTTACTTTAATACCAAGTCATCCTGAAGATTTTCCTGACAATTAAGACTACTAGAGGAAATATAATAAAATGTTTTGTTTTGTTTGTCCCCTCCCACTACCAGCTCAATTTTACTGGAATAACAGTAAAATTCTGTCTTGAATTTGTCAATAAATTTAAGAACAGAAACAGAATATGATGTTCTATAGATTAGAAAATAATAGTTAAAAATTATAATGAAATGTTTCTCAGAGCTATTAGTAGAAATGATAAAGTTGATCAGTTCCCATGGTTGAGAAAGTAGAACTAGGCCAAGTAAAGGGAACATGATGGAGTAGAACAAACAGTACTGGTTAGCTTTGTGACCTTCTATAACCTCTGAGTGTCAGTTTCCCTTTCTATAATGATAAGAGTTTGGATTAGATTGTAAATGTCTACATTCCTTTCTTTCTAGAATATTTTTTCAATTCTCTTTTGTCCAAAAGGATTTGATTCTGGCCAGCCTTTCCTGGACATTAAAACTGGTGTCCAGTAAATTAGGACACTAGTTTTAATGTAATCATTCTCCTCCTTCTGGCTCCATTATCATCATCATCACCTCTCTGTACCTCTCCTCCTATCTCTCCTCCCTTCATCCATGCATACATAGTAGCTAAATCTCTTCTTTAAACATTTTCTAAGGAAAAAGGAGAAAATGAAGAGGGTCCTGTACTCAGTTTAATTATTTAACAGGTTAATACAGTGTTTAAATTTTGGATCCTCAACAGAAATTTCCCAAAAGGCTTTGGAGGGAAGTGGGATGCAGTGTGTGGGAAGACTTTATTATGCTTGAACTAGGTCTTATATAATATTTTTCCTAAATTGAGTATTAGTCTATGGAAAGGGAAGCTTGAGCATGACCTTTCAGAATCCATGGCTGAAATCCATTGTTGATAGCTTGGCCTCTTGATCTGTTTATTAAATCAGAATATGCAAATGCAAATGTCTACATGATATGATAGTTAACAAGCTTGACAGACATGGTAGGAGGCTGTGGAGAACTGGAGAATACAATTTATCCCCCTAAAAGCAATTAAATTAGAAAAAAACCTCTGCTATTGCCTGTTTGAGCAACAGGCCTCCAGTTTATAACCACTGTAACAGAAAAGTGCTTTTCTATCTCCCAGGGTTATGTGTAGGTTATAATTATTGCTTAAAAATATCAAGATTTGAATCTTGTTCTGGAAAAATGCAGCAAATGTACTTTTCTTATTTTTCTTGGTAAGTATAAATAGAAAACCTGGACATCATCTATTAAATAAACAGATGAGTAAGAATGCCCTGAAAGGTAGAGAGAAGAAGGCAGATTTGTCAGGGAGCTTAAGACCCAAGGAACGACAGGGTGGTGAAGCCCTTGGGTTTTCTTTTTGCCGCATATGTCACAGACTTATTGCTGAATAAGTCAGCAACCCAGCAATGTCAAGAGATGCAGACAACAAAAGCCTACTCTCGGTAGCCAAAGACCAAGAAAGGGGCAGCCTAGCAAAAAGAAAATTCTTAGACACTAACACTGTACTCCAACCAGCCAAACACAACAGAAAAAGTTGTGGCTCCACACCCACCCTCCAGCAAGGCCAAGTGGGGAGCCTAGATTCCACTCTTGCCTGGCTGTAATGAGACAGTGCTCCCCTTCCTTTTCCTTTTGGAACAGTGTCAGAGAAAGCCAACTAAAAGAGAAGGTTTAAAGAAGACTTATAATGTATTACTCAAAATTCAGATTTCCACTGAAAATCGTTCTCACTGTAACAAGAATCAAAAAAGATCTTAAACTGAATGAAAAAAGAGAATCAATAGATGCCAAAACTGAGATGACAGAGATATTAGAATTATGTAAAAAAAAAAGCTTTTATAGAAGCCATCATGAAATTGTTTCAATAAGCAATTACAACTATGATTGATACAATAAAAACATAGAGAGTGAGAAACAAGAAATAGAAAAGTTTCAACAAAGAAATAATGAGGTAAAGGAGAACCAAATAGACATTTTAGAAGTGAGAAATAAAATAACCGGAATTTTAAAAACTCAATGAATGGGATCAACAGCAGAATAGAGAGACAGAAAAAAGAGGATTACACTGAGTAAAACATGCCACTCCCAGAGGCCATATACTATTTGTGTCTATTTATATAACAGACTTCAAATGACAAAATTATAGAAATAGAGAACAGGTTAGTGGTTAACAGGGACTAAGAAGGAGTGGAGCAGGGAGAAAGTGGACGTGGCTATAAAAGGACAACATTGGGGTCCTTCTGGTGATGAAATTGTTATACATCTTGACTGTGATAGTGTCAGTATCCTGGCTCTGATATAGTACTATATTTTTGCAATATACTTCCATTAAGAAAATTAGATGACATGGTACGTGGAATCTCTGTATTGCATGTAAAGTAAATTTTGATTAATATTATAACAACTCATGATATATCAGAAGTGTGAAACATATAGTTGTGCTATGACTTGTAAAAATTAACACAAGAGGAGTATAGCATAATTGCTGAGCATGAACACACTTCCATAAATGTGATGAGAGCACCTGTTATGTACAAGGAGTGGGGGTGGGCTGGGCTGTGTGGAATTCATAGTGGGAGAGGGAGATAACAGAAAATATAGTACAAATTGGACTGTGGCTAGGCTAGAATAAACAAGTAAATAAGGTGTGGTGAGAGAAGGGAAGGGAAAGGGCAGGGCATTCTGGGCATTAAGCCAGAGGGCCTTTGTCAGCCTCCTTCTGAAGGGGAACAAATTTACAGGGGACTGGTTCCAGGTTAAGAGCATGGATGCTAAAACCAACCAGCTTGAGTTTGAATACCCACTCTGCTATTGCTGGCTGTACAAATTTGGGTACATTACCTGACCTCTTGCTGCCTCAGTTTCCTCATTTGTCATATGGGGATAGTACTAGAATCTGTTTTCCCCAGTGGCTGGGAGGGTTGAGATAACACTTAAAGTGTTTAGCACAGTACCTGATGTAGAGTGGACCTTGTTAGAATTTGTATTACTGGTAACTGGTACTGGCTGGGTTTGAAAGCTTTTTGAAATATTTTCACACTGTTGGGAATTTAGGGGTGCCAACTATTACCTTCTAAAGAATTTAGACAGGAGCTGAACAGATTTAGACCACAATAATTGATCAAAGCTGGCTTGGAGGGCCTGGCTCAGGCAACTCAGAAATAAACACACTACCCCCAAGGCAGACCTAGACAACTGTGGCCTCTCCCCAGGGGCAGGGCTCACACAGGCAAAGGGCTGAGGACACCAGGCTGTACCCTCTGGAGAGACTGACACACAGATCCCAGAAAGCCCAGGCAGGCAAAGGGGAGTACACTGGCTCCCCTACCAAATCCACTCAGACCAAGTGGTTGGGCCGAGCCCTTGCCTCTCTGGTGGAGTGTTCCTGAAGGAAGTAGAAGGAAGTTTACCCCCAATACAAACTTTTATACAAGTTTAAATTTTGGTGCTTGGCTAGGAAAGAAATTTAATGTTTTCCTCTCTGCTGTTCACACACACTCCTAGAACACTTCTGACACCAGCTGTATGGTTTTTTCCCCCAGACTTACCAATTCTCCAACACCAGTTGGGTGTCCTACAGTTCAATTCTGACACTAACTAGAGTTATGTAGATCTCAAAGTTTAAGGGCTCAGTCCCATGAGACTGTCCCTCATTTCAGAAGCCAATTGCAAGTTGTGGGTGTCTAAGTTCTCCTCAGCTTCTGCCAGGCTTGGATACAAATTTGGGGTTCCCACAACCCTCTCTTTGAATTTGATCATTTGCTAGAACAACTCACAGAATTCAGGGAAACACATTTACAATTTTATTAAAGGATATGATAAAGGATGCAGATAAACAGCCAGATGAAGACATACATAGAGCGAAGTCTGGGATGGTCCGAGTGCAACCCCATGGAGTTGGGGTGCACCACCCTCCAAGCATGTAGATGTGGTCAATCCAGAAGCCCTCTGAACTCCATACTTTTGGGATTTTTATGGAAATTTCAGTCACATAGACATGGTCAGTAAGCTCACTTTCCAGCTCTTCCCTCTTCTTTTGAGAATCCTAGGATGGCAATGAAAGGTCCAAATTTCTAATAAAGACTTGGTTTTTCCAATAACCCATTCAGTAGTCCACCCAGAATTACTTAATTAGAACAAAGACACTCCTATCATCCAGGAAATTCCAAGGGTTTTAGGAGCTCTGTGTTAGGAACTGAGGTCAAAGACCAAATACTAGAACAAAAGATGGTCTTAGCATCCTTTTAGGAGCTCTGTGGCAGGAATAGGGGTCATTTACAGGGTTTTTTTATTTAGTGAAAGTCCTTTAGAAGTAGGTAAAATTTTGGTTAAATTTTGGGCAGTCTACTTGCTTTGTTAAGTAGACTGAGATCATTATTAACTTTTTCACACCTGTAGGTTTTCAGCATGTGTAGGAGTTGATGGGGGGATATTAGGAGTGAGGCAGATCAAGAGAGTTGTGGTGTAAGTTGGGGAGGCTGAGATCCATCAAATAAAAAGAAAAAAAGCTTACCTAACTAAATAGTACTCATGATAACTCCTGCTTCCTGAGTACTTATCCACCCAAGTACATTTACGTTACCTGATTTAACCCTCTCAACAACCTGTAACAGGGTTGTGCCAAGCATCACCAATTTAGAGAAAAGGAGCCTAAGACGCTGCCAGCTGTGTCGCTTCTCAGGGTCTGGTAGACAGGAAGTGATGGAGGGAGGATTTGACTCCAGAGCTTATTCTTTTAACCACTATACCGATTTGCTTCCTGATGCTTTTTGGTTAGGAAGTTGTTTTCTGAAGTCTTACCATGATGAAGTTTAGATAAATGACTTATATAGTTTTAGAACTGGTTAGGCCCTTGGAGTCATTTGGCAGACTCCTCTCCTTTTGTATGTGTGGAGACTGAGGCCAAGTGCATATTTGAGGGGGCCCTGAATTGGTTGGAGAGAGTTGGCACCAGGTCTCTGGACTTAAAACTACTGTTCTCTTCTCTAGCTTCCATCAGAATCCAATTCAAGGAAAAAAAAAAAAAAAAGGAAAGAATCCCCCGTGTGCCTCAAATGGCTTATTTCAGGAGAGGTGTAAACTAAACCAGGGAGGAATACTTGTATATCAACTTAGAAATTTTCAGGAAAGCCTCCATTTGACCTTCCCAGTCTCATACCAAGAATAGCATGTAGTAGGTAAAGAATTATGTGAGTGTAAAAACACGTTATCATCCTACCCCTTTCCATGTTTTTGAGTTTCTTCTTCCTATATATAGCAAAGGCTTATTGACAATAATGTATGTCCTACACATAAGGCCAAATTACACTACTCGTGAATGCTGCTTTTTTGTTTTCAATTGTTATTGTCACTTTATAGACAAAGTGTCACAAAAGTAATTGTAGTTACACAACAAGTGTGAAAATAATGATTTGATGGAGCAGAGTTTTAGAGGTAGAGAGCGGAAATGAGGGAAGGGGTAGAGATGTTGATTTCTTCATCAACCCTAAAAGAGAGATTGTACATCTTTGAAGACTATAGTTTAAAAGTGTTGATTATAGTGATATCACATTGAGGGAGTATAGCAGACCACGAGGTTTAAATACTTGCTCTGTTACCTTGAACTTGGCCAGATTACTTAACTGTGCCTTGGTTTTCTCTGCAAAAATGAAGCCAAAATAGGTTTTATCTCACAAGGTTGTTCTGAGAATAAAATGAGTTAATATACACAAAGTGCTCTTATGCCTAAAGATAATCTGATGAGTATTATGATGCAGCTGCCACTTAAAGAAGACAATAAAAGAACTAAAAATTAAAATTTCAATCAGCAGAGATTAAGAAGATGGAGGTAGTAATTTCAGAAGGCTTATTTTCTTATCTTTTAAAATGGAAAGTCACTAGCTACTGCTTAAAGTTGACAAATCAGGAAGTTGAGGTGGAACCATATTTATGGTTATGGAGATCGTCCTCAGAATTTAAAATAGGTCTAGTTAAACATGGTTATCACTGAGGAATGACACTCAGGGAATGGAGATTTTCTATTTTGAGTTTTTATTGCCATATATGTCCCATTTTCAGTTTTTTTATTAACATAAGCATGTATTTTATACTAACTTTATTGAAGTGTCCTTCACAAATGATGAATGTCACATATTTAAAGTATCCAATTTAGTAAGTTTTGATGGGTACACACTTGTATAATTGTTACCACAATTAAGATGATAAACATATCCATCACCCATTCCCCCAAAAAGCAGGGTTTAAGCTTCTTAGTCTAAATATTCTATGTTTAGGAACTTATGGGCTTTAATTCTCTTTGAGCTACAGCATCACGTAATTCAGAAAACTTTTTTCAAAGAGTATTTTCTTTTAATGGTGATACAATGATGAAGTCTTTATCTTCTGTTCATGAGATCCTATCTATCCTGAGTAAAGCCTATATAGCTAATAAGTACCTCTGGTGATTTTTTTAAAAAAATATCTGTTTTCCATAGAATATGCAGTTGGTTAGATGACTTTGGAATGGGGAACAGATGACTCAGGTCTTTCTTGAACCATTACAACTATTTGCTTTTCAGAAGTTCCATCCATTCTCTGGGCTATTTCTTCTGACCCAGGCTTCCTGAATGCATAGGATGCATGTTGAAGTAGCATTCGCAGGCTGCCAGTGCAGGAAGAATGTTGCTGAAATCAGTGTCCCCATTCAATAAAGCTTAGCTTCTCCTTGCAGAGTCAGCACCCAAGGCCTCCCCTGCCCTTCCAGACCAGCCAGCTACCTCTTCCCACCTGGACCTGACCTTCCCCAGACAATGGGGGCTGGGGAGCAGGACAAGTACCCTTCTCTCAGTGGGACAGCCTCATCAGGGAGTCCAGTTCTGGATTCCCAAGTGAGAGTTGAAAATGTAATTTCTACAGAAACCCAGTTAAATTTTGTAGTCAGTTGGGTTTTATGATACCATTAACACTGCAACTGAGCTGTGCTCTGAGTCATATGTGGGAGCTTTTGTGGTTTTATGGTTCAGTTCTGTTTTGTTTCTGTGGGCTGGTTTGGGAGCAGAACTGCTTTTTACTATCATTGTTTCTATGGGAAATATGCATTCAGTATTCCAAACAGACACACAAATGAACTTTTCAAATACTCCCTGTTCACCATGGCTTATAATAGCACTTGACAGAGGGGGTTTGTGTTTAAAATAATGTCGCTTGTCTTTGCCTAAGAGCAATAAGTTTCTCCAAACCATAGATGTGCTTGAAAATTATAGGACAAATGTGTTAGGATTGGTTTGATATCGAATGAAACTTAGAGGATAAATGTGTTACGATTGATCTGGTTAGTTTTATGTAGAGAATTATGATGTTTCTCAGGGAATGGGATGGTGAACTTTAACAGCATCTTGTACAAGTCAGTAGTAACATGTTTGTGATGATGTTCTGTATTTTGACTAACAGGTTTTCAGGAGGCCTGATATAAGGGTAAGGATATTTGGCTTTTAGCAGATGGGCCTCCTATTTGTGTGTCTCTTGTGCTTTATTGAACACTTAGTCTATTTAGCATTCTTCTCACTGGTTTTTATGAGCCCTCAGATCAATTTGTTCTGCTATGTCATAGCTTTAAGTGTTCATTAGAAACGCTTTATTTGTTACAATGTTTGTATGTACAATAAAAGCCAATGTGTGTGAGGGCAAGATGCTAAAATTGTTAATTATCAGTGTGTAATACTGACATTTGTTGTGTTTCATGAATTTTGACCAAGTAGATTCTTTGTGGCTGGGGCTTTAGAAGGATAGGCCTAGAGTCCTCTTTTAACTTTATTGATCATGTAATTCATGCTAAAGCATTTAAGTAACAACAACAAAGTGGTCAGTTATCATCCAGCCTATCAAAGAGAGATTTTAAGTCACCTTGGTGTTTGAATGCTGAATCCAAAAAGTGGAAGTGCTAATCCTGAAGATAACTTTAGCAAAGTCAGTCCCGTTTAGTATTTCTTAAACCACAGTTGTAGCTGTTACATCTAGTGGCTTATAGCTTATATTCTGCTTATGATTTTCCTTCCCTTTATTTCAGAACATTCATAAAACAAGACAAAGATTGGTAATGTGCATGCATTTAAGCCTGAATATCAGGTGTTGAAAAATTAATCTATTTTCATTAAATGAAAACAATGTGGATTGTGACAGAATAATTCAGTGACTTCAGATTAAAATTTTTAATCTCATTAAAGCTAATGAAGTCGTGCAAAAATAAGCAGGTTAAGTCAAATTTTTAGTTTATCTTTGTTTAATCTTTTTTTCACTCGCTCGTGACAATCATTTTCTTTGACTGATTCACATTGTTAAATATTAGTGTTTGGCTTCACATTTGCATGGACTTTGAAATGCTGTGTGTATTTTTGTTGTTTAGTCATTCATTTTTTATCAAAGAATGATTCCATTTTCTTTGTATTTAAAAGAAATGGAAATTTCAAAAAGCTGGCTTCATTTAAAAAATAACCCTGCTTAGAAGGGTAGCAGTACCAACCATGTACTAAATTTGATCTGATAATAAAGTATAAAAATTATTAAGTATCTGTTTTACTTTATTGACAAAAATGAAAGGTGGGAAATAGTGAATTCTTTTAAAGCTTTCCTACTTCTTCACTGATTGCCTTTCAAAGAAATATAGTCATTAGAACCAAAGTTTCATGAAGGGAAATATATATCTATGCTAAATTTTAATATTTTTAGCCTTAGACACTTGGTAGACTTTTAAAAGGGGTTATAATCTTGTCATCTTCAGTATTCATATTCTTTATACCATCAGCTAAACTACAAGTTCAATTTTTAAAGTTTCAAAAACTGATTCTATGAAGAAATTCAGTTAAGAACAGTGTACTTTTAAAGGAATTGGACAAAATTTAAATAAAGATATGTAAACTTTTAGCTCTTTTTGAAGTATGTTGATAATGTAATTATAAATATTTAATGTGATATTGATTCATAATTTACAATATTTAGTTAGCAATAAGCACCAGATTATATGTATGCATATATGTATATCTCCAGCATGTGATATGTGCATGTGCATGTCTGTGGAAATTTTGGTAATACTAATGGAGTCTACCCTGGGATAATATAATAATTCTTGAGAGCATATTAATACTTACTGTGTTTAAAATACTTGTCTATGAACTGCTTTTGTATTTTGGCTTGATTTTGCCCTTCAACGGGTTTCTGTGGCCTGCTTTATTTTCTAGGAGCAGTGTGTGTCTGTTAATTTTGTTTCTTTGTTATATTCTGTGGTACATATTGCGTGATTTTCAAATGACAGTACATTCTTTGAAATCCATCATGTTTGTTTGCTTTTCATTTTTCTACCCCAATACAAACACAGAATAGATACTCCATTTTAGGCTGAGGATGGTATAGGTGGCCTACACGTTATTCCTTTGCCTCCAAAGGCTAAAATATCGTGATTTGCAAAGCTGTGAAAGGTGTGTCGACTTTTATATACTTACTGTCTCTTTAAAAAAGAACTTCTGTCCTTTCACCTGTCTGTTTGCACGTGTCTCTCTTTCTCCTCTTTGCCTTTTCTTGTCCATGCACCTGGTGCTGTGCAGGAGATTCAGGAAGAACACAATGGCTATCCTTCTGAAGCTGAAGCTGATCAGGTGGCAAGTTCTATGTGTTCATCTGTTTGTAGCTGCAGATTGTATATTTAGAAGCCATTTCATACTAGATTTCTAGACCATAAGCAGATGCTTTTGTCACTATCGTAGTGCCCTCCTGTCCAAGTTTGGTAGATTCCATTATGACATCATTTGCAAAAATTGGTTTATCCAACATTTTGTCAACCAGAAATTTGTTCATCGATACTTCTCAGTTTTCCCACATAAGGTTGTTGATGAGTTACAGAGCCTCAGTCATGAAAGGATTCTGAAATGCCTTTACTAAGACTTAGAGGGGACAGATGCATATGCTAAGGATGCTCTTTGATGGTACGGACTTTGCTTTATTCAAATGTGCATGGTCCATAGCCAGTGCAGTATCAGGTACCTTGTAAGTATTTGTGGAATAAGTCCATGTAGTTTGTATTTATTAATCAGAAGAAAAAAACTCATTTGAGTATCCTTGAATGCTTACTATTTCCTCAGTAATTCTAGGCCCTCTGGAGTCTTTTAACGGAACAGCACCTTCCCCACAGCTTATGGAGAAACTCAGTATGTGAAAGTGGTAGAAGTGCACTCCAGGGAAACACGGCAAGCCCTTGTGCTCAGCTGTGCCTCTGCCCAGCCCAGCCTCCTTTGGTAACTCTGGAAGCACGTTGAAGAGCCTGATTTGGAAAGCACTGTTTTCGGCATGCAACCATTAACTGCCCACCCAGCATATTGGATTCATTTAAAGAGAAAAATAGTGGTGAGACCAGGGATATCCTGTGGGCTCAAGCCCTTGGGGATAAATTCAGGGAGCTGGGGGGACTTCAGCAGGAACTTTCAGGGTCATGAGAATAGGGTTTGGATGAGACCATCAGAGAGAATTCCTCAATTGGGCAATACTTGGAGCAAAGGTATGAAGAAGAATGGGTGTGTTCATGAGATCAAATTTTGTTCACAGAAATATTACACCATTCTTTGATTATGGTGTACATAGGTTGGATAAATCAAGGGTCAAATCATGTCCTGTGCAACTTGGTAGTTGCAGTCAAAGCTTAATGTAGTACCAGTTTGACTCCCATTTCCTAACACCAGCCCTATAGAGTGAATCTACTCTACTCACAAAACAATTAGCCTTTAAAAACTATTCTATTCTTGAATTCCTATGCAAAAACTAAATATGTCTCCTATACAAAATGAATCTTTTATGGGGAAATCTGAAGCAGTAGGATCATTTATTTGTTTTGTTTTGTTTTGATAGTTGCTTTATTATCAATTTAAAAATCATGTCCCAAATTTAATTATTATTAATGAGAAGTTTGTCTCACTCTGTCTCAAAAACACAGTCATGCTTCATATAAAAATGCACAGGTACTTCAAGCCAAATTCAACATGGCTTTCCTAAGAGAAGAGAAATGTTTGGTCTTTAACTTCTATCTTGAGACCATGTACATCCTCAAAATGGTCCCAATCACTGCTATCTCTTCTCTGCAACATTTTGCTAGCTAGTCCTGAGGACTTTAAAGTGTTTGATGTGGCTTGCTATAAGGCCTAAAGTGAGCCACATTCTCCCACCCACCACCTGTTCCAGAAAGAGTTGATTAGAACAGATTGCTTTAGTAAATATATTTCAAAATAACGTATCCGCATTTATTTTCAAATATGAGTTAAGGAACTTAAGTCTATATAATATATGATAATCTTTATCCATTAAAATAAGATTTAACAATGTAATATTTGAAGTAATGTAAAACTTGGATATTGATTAAAATAGCTTTCTCACTTTGTAACTATATTATAAAATTAGTCTCTAGTTCAGGCAATAAATTAATGAAAGCTGACTTTCAAATTAAGTTTTCTATTAAGATTTGTGATTTTTCAGAGTTCCCAAAACTAGACATCTAAAAGTATAAATATTGGTTTAATTTTTATTGTGTAAAAGATACATTTCCAAATCAAGTGTGAGTATAAAAATGAATGCATGAACACCTCTCCACATCCCTTTTATTAGTTCTCTACATCCCTAAAATTTTTGGCTGAAAAGTGTTTTAAAAACAAATTTGGACAAAAATTCAAATGGAATAAAATTGTGTGGAGGTAATGTTGAACCCTAATCTTTATTATTTTAACCGTCTGTCTTGATGAAGAGGAAGGTGAACTGCATCATATTGTGCCCTCCCTGTAGAACAGACATACCCTGACCAACATTTAGCATTGCATTTGCTCTTTAAATTTTGACATCTTTTATCTTTTATTTTCAAAATTTTGATGAAACTACTATGTTTAGTGTTTTTAAATTGAATCCTACATCCCTTTAATAATACATAATGAAATATTCTTATAACTATGAAAAAGTTATTTTGAATTTTCAGTAATTTCCATTAGATTTATAGAAGTTATCAGCTTTTAATGTTTTTTTTCACAAAATTATGCCAAAACCTTTGTATTGTCCAATCTGTTTTCCACTGAACACTAGTGGCCTCCTCATATCAACAGGTATTTTTTTGGAGAAAGCAGCACTTGATCAAATGTATATGGGAAATGCAGCATATTCTAGTCCCCTTTTGCTGATTTGGTGTATATGAACACACTAAACACTGTCTGAAACACTTAAAAAACGTTTAACTTGTTTTCTTTAATCCAGCATTTCCCAAACTTAAAATTAAAATAAAAAGACCTCTCCATATTCTCAGGAATTTAATGTTCTATGAAATACAACTTGAGAATTGCTGGAGTTTGGAATACCTTATTCTTATTGGTAACATGAGTCAGATACCAAAGAGAAAGTGACCATTTTCTTCAGCAGCTTCTTAGTGGGGCGGTGGTGGTAGTATCTTGGAATGGGTCCTCAGTTCATGCTCTGGCACTACCTTTGTAGTTTGAAAGCATCATTTTCTCAGCTTCCCTGAGTTCTCTGGTACTATCCAACCAAGCTCACAAGAGACTGGCTACTGAGCCATGGTGCCAATCTGAACATTTAGAACTGTGGGCATGTTCCCACATTTATACCCAGGCACCTTGTAATAGCCAGCCATCCAAGACATCCTGTACCTAGTATTACTGTGTCCATGACACCTATATGTTATTAGCCATTTGCTGGTGAGCGTGGAGCCCACCCAGGGTGAACTGGCTTGGGAGAAGCCTAAGGAACACAATCTGCTCCACAGTCATGATTGAAATACTCCTGTCTGTCAGATGAGGGCACACTCTTGTGGCCTGGATGGGATACACATTGACAAGCTACCATACTTTGTGCCTACCCATGGAGATCATAGGGTAGCCAGGCTGCAGTACAAAAACCTAGGACTTTCCTTAGTAATATCACTGCCCTTTTACCCCTCCCTGGCCATTTTAATTAGACTTAGGGGTTTCCCATGCTATCTCATAGGCTGGGCCATTTCTCCAGCTAGCTAAGCACCTACATCTAATGTTAACTTTATTTGTATTAGTTTTTTGCTCAGAAGGTAACCTTTTTTTTAAATTTTATTTCCAAATTCTGAAGGCATCTTATAATTGCTGTCTGTGTAGTGATTATAGTGTCTATCTGTCATGTTAAGCCATTTTTGTATTAATGCTTTCTAACTGTGAGTTTTAATATGTGTAATAACTTGCTAGAATATATAGCATGGTGTCCTGTGATGCTGAGTTTTGAAATTGTCTTGTAAGAGGAGGGGACATACATTTCACACGCTTCTGTAGCTTTGTAGTTAGAGAAAAGAACAGCACAATTATTCCCAGGTATACAGATGGAAAGTGAGATTTACTCCTGTTTGGTTTTTGCTAGGCTCTAAGGGATGGAAATAAGCTGGCACAGATGGAAGAAGCACCACTTTTCCCAGGAGAATCAATCAAGGCCATTGGTAAGTTTAATGCATACACTGTTTGTGATATGATTAATTTATCACTCAGAGGATAAGTTAACCACCTAGAAAAAAATGACAAAATATAGCTTATTATGAGGCCCTTTACTTAAAACCTCATTAAGTAGCAAATTAAAATTTTGTTTTAAAAAGTGACATTTTATTAGAATACTAGTCATCTGTATCTTTATTTAAAGTAATAAAAAATTTAAAATTCCTGGAAAACTGGAATCACAAATACAGTAGACTCTCAGTTAACTGGAACTCTAGCAATTGGCATTCTTAAGTAACTAGCAAAAAAATAATCAAAGAAATAACACTACATTTATCTAGCATGGGTGCCAGTTAATTGAGAGCCTACTTACATTTATCCTGCATCTACTAATCCCCATAGGTGTCGGGTAACTGAGAATCTACTGTGTGTGTGTATGTGTATATACATGTGTGTATGTATGTGTGGGCATATGTGCATGTGTGTGTGTGTGTGTGTGTGTGTGTGTGTGTGTGTGTATTTGGAAACTCATTTTAAGGTATATGAAGCACAAGTCTACAGCAGTAGTTGCTATTTTGAGTTTTTTCTTCCAGTGAAAGATGTCATGTATATCTGCCCATTTATGGGAGCCGTGAGTGGAACACTGACAGTGACAGACTTTAAGATGTACTTCAAAAATGTAGAGAGGGTGAGTTTTTAAAAGTGTGTGTTAATTTTAAAAACACTTCAGAAGCAAATAAACACTAAATAAGAAAGTAAGAAGTTCCCTGAACTCCCATCACCCTGAGAAAACCAGAGCGTAAGTTGTAAGACATGCACATTTGCAAACAGATTTTGTATCTTGGGGGAAAAAAGGTCGTTAAAGTAGCAATTACACCTGGAGGGGAAGTTTAATTGTAGTCTTAACATCTTCAGAAAGCATGTTATGAATCAGGCTCCAATTTCCAAGCTGGGACAGAGAGGAAATGTGAAGCAAATAAATGTGTTTTAAACCAATGAAAATGTTAAATATGAAAATTCTGTAGACTGACACTAATAGGCATTCATCTTAATTTTTAAACTCAGGACCCGCATTTTGTCCTTGATGTTCCTCTGGGAGTGATCAGCAGAGTTGAGAAGATTGGCGTGCAGAGCCATGGGGACAATTCTTGTGGTATAGAGATCGTGTGCAAGGTATGGTACCAACATCAATAAAACTGAAAGAGGCAGTAAGCTGGGAACTTTTTCTGAAGTTTTTTTTTCTGGTCTTTCAACAATCAGATTGCTTTGTATTGTTAGTAACTCAAATGTTTTCAGGACAGAGACCTCTTCAAATGTTATATCAACCAATTTGTATGCATCTTCTTTTCTATTAAAGTATTCTAATTAGCACAGACTTGTAACCTGTGTGCTGGCATTATTTGCTACATTTCAGAAAAATCAAATGGAAAACATCGAGATCCATACTTTTTCCCTTTTGTTGTTTTAAGATTAATCTCCAGAACAGTGAATGGTCAAAGGCTTCCTAAATGGACAACAATACAGTGACCATTGAACAATGTGAGGATTAGGGGCAACATCCATCTGCACTTTTTTTTTAACCATATTAATCTTTTATTTTTTTTCAATTACATTATTTTATATTAGTTTCAGGTGTATAGCATAGTGCTTAGACATATAATTTACAAAGTAGTCTCCTCAATAAGTCTAGTACCCATCTGACACCATACATAGTATAATATTATTGACTATATTCCCTGTGCTGTACTTTATATCCCTGTGACAATTTCATAACTACCAACTTCTAATTCTTAATCCCTTCGCCCCATGTCTGACTTTTGACTCCTCCAAAACTTAACTACTAATAGCATACTTTTAACTAGAAGCCTTAATGGTAATAGTTAATTAACAGATATTTTGTATGTTTTATGTATTATATACTGTATTCTTACAATAATGTAAGCTTAGAGAAAAGAAAATGTTATTAAGAAAATCATAAGGAAGTGAAAATACATTTATAGTATTTATTGAAAAAAATCCATGTACAAGGTAGACCACTCAGTTCAACCTGTGTTGTACAGGGGTCAACTGTATTTGTAAATTCTGTGATTAAAAATACAATTAAGTTTCTTAGCTATGTTGGAATTTTCACCTAAGCTGTGCTTATTTTTCATTTTGTATCCTTTCTCCAACAGGTTAAGTAGAAATGTGTGTGATAACTTAAATGATAACTAAGTCACTTAACAAACACCTTAACTGATGTTTTTATTGGAAATACATTTTATCAGCAACTATACCTGAGGAATTGTGAAAGAGGTCCTGCCTGAAGAATCATCAAGATCCCTTCCAAACATGGGGTTCAGATTCCTGCCCATCTATTTCCTTTGGTCAAATCTCTGAGGACAGCTCCCTCTGGTTGGGCCTAGATTACAGTTGAATCCCCTTTTTCAAAGAAGCTTTTACTATTCCAGGTCACAAATCTCCAGCTCACTAGGCTTACTTTGGGCACTACATGATTGTACTGGCCTTTGATAAAGTCCAGATATCCTTCTCAGGCCAGGGTTCCACGTACAGAGCCATGGGAAGCATCTGCAGAACTGGCAGTTACTTAATCAGTTGCAATTTTGAAACATATCGTATCCCTAGTGAGAGTTCTTCAGTAGATTCCCATTATCTGTAGGCTAGAGAGAAAACCCCATGTGTCTGAGCCTGACTTTCTTTCCTTTGCAGCTTCATCTCCAGCACCCTTCCCCTCATTCTTATGATCCCAGCTCCTTTTAGTTGCTCACATTGGCACCACCTGCTTACATATTCACTCTGGGGTCTTTACAGATATTCTTTCCTTTGCTTGCAACATTTTTCTTCCCAAGCAACCCTAAATAGCAAATCAGCTCAATCAGCTACCAAGGTGTACACGAGTAGCCAGTGCAGCTTGGAGGGAGGGCATGCCAGGAAGTAATATTACTTCGGCAGGTGTCCTGTGGCTGTTTTACTAAGACATTTTTATGACTGGGGTGAGAAGTTGCTAATAGCTCCTTTAAAATGTTTTCCAAGGGAGGGGGAGCCAAATACATGGTGATGTAAAGAGAACTAACACATAATACAACACATAGACAGTGTATAATTGCACACCTGGAATCTATGTAATTCTTGTTACCCAATGTCACCCGAATAAGTCTAACAATTAAAAAAAAAGCAAAAACAACAACAACAACAAAAAGCCCTTGTTTAGACTAGAATTACTAGCTCCCAGCCCTCTCAGTTCATGCCTGAGAGCCTTGCAAAGTGTGAGGTTTGATTTTATTAAACAGGTGATACACAATTTAAAAGGTACAAAGACTGTGTGTAGGAAAAAGTATACCCTGTTGTACTCCCTGCAGGCACCCACTATTACCAGTTCTCATAGATACCCTATGTGTGTGTAAAATGTATGTATAGTCTTTGCAAGTATTTTATTGATCTCTTTGTAGCATGGTGTCTGCCTCATAGGTACTCAATTCACATTGAATAAATAAGTTTTGCTAATTGTTTAACAGGATATGAGGAACTTGCGACTTGCTTATAAACAGGAAGAACAGAGTAAACTGGGGATATTTGAAAACCTCAACAAACATGCATTTCCTCTTTCCAATGGACAGGTAAGTACACCAAAATAAACCTTTTTTGCATGCTTTTGTGGGGTCTAAAATTTCATGTTTAATGATTTCTTTTTCCAAAGATTGCCTTTATCTTCTTTCTCTCTGTTGGGAACTAATGTTAAAATATTTAACATTTGTAAGTTCTGTGTAATAATTAAGAAAACTGCCAATTTAATGCTTCAAAATTTACAAATTAAAATAGAAATCTTAATACATTCAGCTCATACTGAATGAAAAGCTTCTTAATGTTGAGTATATGACATAGCAAAGAAACACTGACATATATATTTTGTGGGTTTTTTTTTTTGTATCTAGATACTCTTTGCATTCAACTATAAAGAAAAATTTCCAACTAATGGATGGAAAGTGTATGATCCAGTAGCTGAATATAAGAGACAGGTAAAGTATGTTACTTATAAAACTGAAAATAATAGGTTGAACATCTTTTTATTTTCTAAAAGGTTAGAAATATCATGGAGAAGAAACCAATAGAAACAAGTTGTACATGGGTATAACTTACCTAGCTTGTAGGTTCTTCATCTCTGGGATGCCACTGTTTGTTCATCCTTTTCCCAAAGACAAGTGGAAAACAAGGACTGGGATTTAAAAAGCAAATTGACTAAATGATTTTTATCAGATATTCTGGTAATGAGTTTATGTATAAGGATCAAAACCAATGGCTTCAATTATATTTTAAGTAAATGACATGACTACATTTGTTATTGTATTCCTCTACCGGAAGCACTGAAGATCCACTGTCAATTTCAAGATATTGCAATAAGATTATTTTCATGAAATTTAATCTTTGTCTCCACCTTATATTTGGTATGGTGATTTATACTGCTTATTTTAGACATTTGTAAGACGTTTCTGTGTCTCTAAAGGGCTTTCATGAGTGTCTTCAAAAACAACACTATGCTTGGTCTTTATAGAAAACATGTTAAGTGTATAGGACTGGGATTCTAGTATATAATTTTCATTTTATAGTATGTTTGGAAATTCTTATGCTTCATTACACTTTTTAAATGGGTAGGAAATGGGTTATATTAGATAAATATAAATCTTTAAACTTTTAATTAGCACTGAACAAATTATAAATGGATTTTAGTAGAATATAAGAAATGGATGTGATTCATACTTAGTACTTTTTTGAAGTGTAAAAGTATGCTTCCTATCCCACCCCTTTTTCTTTTCTAACACCCTACAGGGCTTGCCAAATGAGAGTTGGAAAATATCCAAAATAAATAGTAATTATGAGCTCTGTGACACCTACCCTGCCGTCATTGTTGTGCCAACTAGTGTAAAAGATGATGACCTTTCAAAAGTGGCAGCCTTTCGAGCAAAAGGCAGAGTCCCTGTAAGTAATAAACATTGTGATTTAGGTATAAATGTTTGCTGTATTAGATGTAATATGGAAAGAAGATGGAAAAAAATCTAGTGAACAAAATGGAAAGCAGAAAAATAAGTCTGAAAACCTGAGCATATCTTTGATTCTCAAGAACTACCTAATTATATAAATACCCTTTTGCTGATTCTGCTTTGTATGACTTCACATTACTAAGTACAAAGGTGACTTCAGCTGTGTGCTCAAAATGTAGGAGGGAAAAATATGTTAGCATGCTACTCTGTTAACATTTTATGTCACTGGTTTCACTTTTTCATTCCAGAGAAAAGACACTTACTTACATGCCAAGTGAGTTCAAGGCTACAGCTGCATGGGAGGGACACCATTAGGAAAAGAAACATAGCAGCCAGCAAAGGGTAGATTTTTTAAACAGCTTTATTAAGGTTTAATAGTACAATGTGATGAGTTTGGGCATATATATACCCCTGTGATATTATCACCACGACCCAGGAGGGAATAAATATTTTTGAGCCTGGAGTTTGCCTTCTGCTGCAATCATGAGTCTCTTGGCTACTGGAGGAAAACAGGAGGTTTGGAGATATAGCTTTAGATTTTATAAGAGGCTATATATTCATTCACTTTGTCTTCATCTGGGCACATATATAAGTATTAAGATATAAAGATGTTTTTAAATTAGGAGACAAAAGTAGTCAATCAAATAGGAATAGAGCTCGATGTTTGTAATCTTTTGACTTAGTTTCTGTTTTGTTTTGTTTTTAATCACAGAAGTTTAAAGGTAGAAGAGGATTTTTAGAATTCTTTCAAACTGACCCAAACATTGAGTCACATGGCCAGTATTATGCTGTGATTGGCCTGACCCCTCATCTTTAAGGAAAATATGCAGAAGAAACTGTGCTTGAGAAGAAAACTTATTTACTACGTGGTAGTTAGAATATACATTTTAGTAACTGTACTCATATCTGTTGGTTACGAATACTAGGTGTTGTCATGGATTCATCCAGAAAGTCAGGCAACAATTACTCGTTGCAGCCAGCCACTTGTGGGTCCCAATGATAAACGCTGCAAAGAAGATGAAAAATACTTGCAGACAATAATGGATGCTAATGCACAGTCTCACAAACTTATCATCTTTGATGCCCGGCAAAACAGTGTCGCTGATACCAACAAGGTACATTCTCTATGACAATGCAGAACCAGTGGGTCTTGTCTTATGTACTACCTTTAAATCATTATACAATTCAAATAACCCATTGACTTCCTCCCCATCTGAAGGTGGAATCTTTTGGAGTAGCCCATAGTTATCCCTCCCTGGGATATCACCTGTGGGTGTCTCTTGTGGTTTGGAATCTTGTCTCCCTCATTGTTCCTTCACAATCCTGTCTGCTGAATTAAATAAGCAATAACCCAGAAAGAGAATTATCACCTGAAGAATCAAGTAAGTATTTTAATGAAATGATTGTGAGGCCCTTGGAAGTCCCTTTAACATGTAAAATATGGTGCTTGCTTGATTAATTCATATCTGGTCTGAAGCTCTGTTAGAATTGAGTCAACTGTGTGAAACTAGACAAATATACAGTTTCTATAAATCACACAGAACAGTGGCACCTCCAGACCACTCCATTTGATCTCCGCTAGCTGAAGGTTATAGGATCCTTCCTACCTAGTGATAGCTATGACACCAGAGCCTCCAGTATCCACTATCTAAATAGGAAAGGTTCTGAACTGAGTAATTTCTACTTCCCATGAATATCTTTCTAGCAGTGTATTACTACAGGTAGGCATTTAGCAGTTAGAGAGCTGGGCTTTCTCTGCAAGTAATTTCAGGTATCAGGAAATTTTTGACATCCCTTACATCTAATGCCTACTTGTAAAATGCCATTTGGGTAAAAACCATGTAAGGAGTACTTACATGGGGGGAATACCATGACAGACCAGGTGAGGTCCTATATATAGGTGTCAGCTGAATGTGCTGGGGCAGCCAGGAGAGGGACTGGCCAGCCCTGCTTTTAAAGCTGGGCAAAGCTTCATAAAGGAGGCAGCATTAGAGCTACCTTTCGATGGTTAGCAGGAAGAGACAGGCACGACATTCTAGAGAGCACAAGGACCTATCCAACAGTGTGCCAGAGCATGTCATTCACAAGAGTGACAAGAAGAAGATCTCTGAGGAACATCTCCCATGTTCCCCTCCTCAGTGCTTTATGGTGTCTTTGTTTTTCTGGGAAGCTTGAGCTTCTTCTTTCCTCATGATTATTGCATTGACCACAATCTCCAAAAAGCTACCCTCCTACCTACCCTATCTCACTCTCAAGAGAAGCAATTACCTTTTACTTCAGGTTGCAAACAAGCCATCAGGTGCGCCATTTTCCCTCATGTTGGAGTGCTGGCTGTGGGCCAGACACTTGCTAGGCATGGAGAAGAGGTACATACGAGGTCTGACAATTAATGTCATGAAGTCATCCTAGAAAAAGTGCTACATACCTCATTGCTGAATGTCACTATGGTCACCTTTGAAGTACTCCCCTTGGAAACTATGCACCAATGCCAGTGAATAGTCCACCCTTCAAAGCAGTTTTGGAATTCTTTTTCTGGAATGGCCATCAGAGCTGTCATCACATTACCCTTGATGTCCTGAATGTCATCAAAATGTCTTCCTTTCAATATTCCCTGTATCTTTGGGTAAAGAAAAGTCACTGGGGGGTCTGATCAGGTGAATAACAAGGATGTTCCAATATAGTTATTTATTTATTAGTTAAAAGCTCCCTTAGGGACAGTGGCATGTGAGCTGGTGCATTGTTGTGGTGCAAGAGCCATGAGTTGTTGGCAAAAATTTCAGGTCGTTTTCATCTCATTTTTTTCACACAGCCTTTTCAGCACTTCCAAATAGTAAACTTGGTTGACTGTGCAGTTGGTACAAATTCATAATGAACAACCCCTCTGATATAAAAAAGTTAGCAACACTATTTTGATGGTTGATTTGGACTGATGAGGACTTTTTTGGTCATGGAGATTGGCCGACTTCCATTGTGCACTTTGATGGTTTGTTTCAGGGTCATATTGGTACACCCATGTTTCATCACCAGTAATAACATGGCCCAAAACATCATCTTGCCTCTCCAAAAGGTCTTAGCAAACTTCAACTCCCTTTTGCTTTTGTTCATTGATGAGCTCCTTCGGGACTATTTTTGCACACACCTTTCTCATGCCAAGATTTTCAGTTAAGATTTTCCTGTTTCTTTATCGATGTTTACTTCGTCTGCTATGCTTCTAACAGTCAGCCAATGATTTTGATGGACAGTTCGATGAAGTTTTGCAATGTTTTTGTCAGTTCTGCTCATTACTGGCCACCCTGAACTCTCTTCATTAGTGACACTTTCTCTCCCCAGGAAAATGTTTAATCCAATTGTACACTGCCATTTTCTTCATTGTGTTATCCCCATAAACTTGGACTAACATGTCCCCGATTCCGCTTCCTTTCTTGTCAAGTTTAATAAGAAATTTAATGTTTGTTCATTGCTCTAATTCAAGCTCTGACATTCTTGTGATGACACACAAAAACATGCAACAACAATAATGAATGCTACTCAGCAAGACATTGCCACACATCAACATGAACACAACTGTTAGATACAGATATACCAAGATTATGAAACCTTTCTGAGTTGTTTGTACAGTGCTGCCAATGTAAAGTGCACATTGACAAATGCGAGAACTTAATTGTCAGACCTCATATTGAACAAGCAGGCACACAAACTACCAAGTGGTGATACTCTAGGATATAAAGGGACATAAAACCTGATCTGAGAAAGTGTAGAAGGAACCTGGTTGTTTGGTACATGACCCTGGGCAGTTACTTCATCTTTCTAGCCAGGGGTATCCAATCTTTTGGCTTCCGTAGGCCACATTGGAAGAAGAAGAATTGTCTTGGGCCACACATAGAATACACTAACAGTAACAATAACTGATGAGCCAAAAAATTTTCAAAAAATCTCATAATGTTTTAAGAAAATTTACGAATTTGTGTGTTGGGCTGCATTCAAAACTGTCTTGGGCCACATGCAGCCAGTGGCCTACAGGTTGGACAAGCTTGCTCTAGAGTCTAGATCATGATTACCTCATCTCTAAAATGGCACTGACAATAAACCTACTTCCTGGAGTGGATGTGCAACTACTGTAAAGGACCTAGGATGGCGTCTGTCCCTTGGAAAGCATTCAGTTCAAGTTCGCTGTCACAGTTACTAACCTGAGTAGACTGATCCATTCTCTTGACTTTCATGACATCTCACCCTGGATTTCTCTCTCTTCAGTCTCCTTTACTGGTTCCTCTTCCTCTTCCCAACCTACAAGTGACAGTGCTCCTCAGACTTAATCTTGGGCTCTCTTTTCTACTTTGTGCAAACTCTCTAGGCAATCTCCTCCAATGTCCTGAGTTTAACCACTCTCTATATATTGAGTTTCATACCCAAGTTTTCTATCCCACCCTGATCCCTCCTTATGTCAACACAGAATTTCCATCTTGTTGTCCAGTTGGTATTTCCACTTGGCAGGTAATAACCTCAGTGTAATGAAACTGGCCTGAGAGGCAGGGTGGTAAGAACCCTTGGCTTGGGAAACAGTTATGACTGGGTTTTCCTCCAGATTCTGCCACTCAGTACTGTGTAGATCCCTGAGCTAGTTACCTCACCTCCTTGTAAGCCTCAGTTTCCTCTTGTATAAAATGGGAGAGAACAGTGTCTTATAAAGAGAGCTGTGTAAGAATCAAATTTAAGTGAGAAGAATGCATATAAAAGACTCAGCACAGTGCTGGGTGCATCCTCAGAACTCAGTATCTGGAGTTCCCTGATGGTGTAGTGGCTTAAGGCTTTGGCGTTGGCGCTGTCGGCGCTGCAGCCTGGGTTCGATTCCTGGTCTACCCACATACCCAAAAGCAAAAAAAAAAAAAAAAAAAAAAAAAAAAAGAGGAACTCAGTATCTGATCCTGATAAGCTCACTCCCAGGTGTCTGGCCTGAGGGGTTAATAGTAGTGTAGGTTACTGAGATGGAGAAGACTGGAAGAGGAACAGGGCAGAGAGGAAGATGAGCAGTGTGTGAGTTTCCTAAGGCAGCTATAAAATTATCACACATACTTGGTGCCTTAACCCAACACAAATTTCTTCTTTCATAGTTCTGGAGTTTGGAAGTCTAAAATCTGGCAGGGCCGTGCTCCCTCCAAGGGCTTCAGGGGAGAGACATCCCTGGCCTCTTCCAGATTCTGCTCTGTACATGTAGTCACAGCACTCCAATCTCTGCCTCTGTCTTCACATAGCCTTCTCCTCTATATGTCTCTTTATCCTCTCCCCCCTCTCTTCTAAGGATACTTGTGATGGTATTTAAGACCCAGCCAACATAATCCAGGATTATCTCTTCATTTTAAGATCTTTATTTCACTTAGCATGATGCAAAGAAAAACAAACAAACAAAAAACTCATGGATACAATCAGTAGATTAATAGTCACCTGGGGGCAAGTGGGGAGGGGTGAGAGAAGAGGAAGTAGGTTAGAGAGGAGGGAGGGGGAGCCAAATATATGGTGATGGAAAGAGAACTCACACTGCGTGGTCAACATATAATTTAACACATAGACAATGCACTGTAGAACTGTACACTTGGAATGTATGTAATTCTTTTTTTTTTAAGCAGCTTTATTGAGGTCTAATGATAGAATTCAATTTATATGAAATAACCATAAAATTCATCCATTATAAGTGTACAATGAAATGACTTTTAGTTAATTTGCAGAGTTGTTCAGTTTTAGAACATTTCTGTCACCCCTCCAAATATCCTTCATTTCCATTGGCAGTCCATCTCCATTCATGTCCAAGCCCCAGGCAACCACTGATCTTTCTTTATTTATAAACTTGTGTTTTCTGAACATTTCCTATTCATGGAATCATATAATTTATAATCTTTGCACTTGGTTTCTTTTAGTTATCGTAATGTTCTTGGAGTTCATCCATGTTGTAGTATGTGATAATAGTTCCTTTTTACTGTTCAATAGTATTCCATTGTATGATACACCTGAGTTTTTTTGTTTTGTTTTTTTTTAATTCATTTTTATTGTTAGACTTATTGGGGTGACATCTGTTAGCAAGGATTACATAGGTTTCAGGCATACAATTCTATAGTGCATTGTCGACTTGTTGTATAATAAGTTCACCACCTAATGAGACTTCTCTTTCCATCACCTTATATTTAGCTTCCCCCCTCCTCTCCCACCCCTCCCCTTTCTCCCCTCCCTAACCCACTCGTCCCCAAATAAACATTAAACTGTTTATTGTGTCCATGGTTTATTTGTTTGTTCATTTCTTTTTTTCTTTGCTTTCAGTTTTATATTCCGCATATGTCTGAAGTCATACAGTTCTTTGTTTTTTCTGTCTGGCTTATTTCACTAAGCATGATGATCTCCAGGTCCATCCATTTTGTTGCAAATGGCAATATTTCATCTTTTCTTACAGCTGAATAATATTCCATTGTGTATATGTACCACAGCTTCTGTATTCAGTCATCTGTCGCAGGGCACTTTGGTTGTTTCCATGGCTTGGCCATCTTGGACAGTGCTGCCATGAACATTGGGGTACATAAGTCTTTGCGGACAAAGGTTTTCAAGTGTTTTTGGTAGATCCCCAAAAGTGGGATTTCTGGGTCAAATGGTAACTCCATTCCCAATTTTCTGAGGAACCTCCACACTGTCTTCCACAGTGGTTGTACCAATTTGCATTCCCACCAGCAGTGTGTGAGAGTTCCTTTTTCTCCACATCCTCTTCAGCACTTATTATTCCTTGTCTTGTTGATAACAGCCATTCTCACAGGTGTGAGGTGGTATCTCATTGTGGTTTTGATTTGCATTTCCCTGATAGCTAATGAGGATGAGCATTTTTTCATGTGTCTGCTGGCCATTTGTATTTCTTCGTGGGAGAAGTGTCTGTTTAGTTCTTCTGCCCACTTTTTAATTGGGTTGTTTGTTTTTTTGT
>PVJL010004187.1:0-50890 GCA_004026885.1 Lyroderma lyra
TAAATATAAGGTGATGGAAAGAGAAGTCACATTAGGTGGTGAACTTATTATACATCAAGTTGACAATGCACTGTAGAATTGTATGCCTGAAACCTATGTAATCCTTGCTAACAGATGTCACCCCAATAAGTCTAACAATAAAAATGAATTAAAAAAAAATTAATGGACAAGAGAGGAATTGTGCATGAACCAATGGTGAGAATGTGCTTTAAGCTGAGAGGTATGACTCTCTCAATTCGCTACATCTCAAGCACACCAGAAGAAAGTAATGTTAAACAAAAGAAGTGACATTTAGTCAAGTGGTGGGTATGAACGTGACATAATAAAAAGAAAAAGAAAATAATTTATTCTGATTTTTAATTCTTTGACTCAAAATTAAACATCTTGAGAGAGGAAATTCCATTAATCAAATTTTGGGCACCTGCATTCTTCTTGACTGTACCAGATTTTAAGAGGGAGAAACTGGGAAAACTAGTCTGGATCGAAAGTGGGACATAATCAAGATTATCTTCTCTCCTTAAGTGCTCATAGACTGGAAAACATAGCCTCCCAAAGTAAAACTAGAGTACTAATAAGAAGTTATATTTGCAAAATAAAACTGCTAAATACAATATGATATGAAATGTTCCTTGAATATCAATGAACAACAATCCTAAATAGATCTTGTTCAATGGAATTCTTCCTGAAAAATTCAGTATTATTTGCTCTTGAAAAAAACTCATACAACAAAGGCTCTAGTTTTCAACTATAAATTGAATTGAGAGCTGACCCAAATAATCTAAAGTTATTCAAATGATAATTGATATTTGGATAGTGGAGACCATAGGTCAGAAAACATCTATATAATCAAAACAATTGCTAATTTAAAAAACCAAACACACACACACAAACACACACACACACACACACACACACACACACACACACACATTATTCTATTAGGTTAATAGAATAGCCAAGTTTGTAATCTGAATTTCAGATTTTAAGTTAATATTTTATAGTATGTATGTATTTTCTTTATATGGGAGGCATGAATCTTTCAGAACATAATTTTGTTATTGTACAATAGGTACCATTTTCTTAATTTTAATAAAAACACAACATTCCTGAAGTTTAAAGATTTAAATTTTTATTGTGGGATTACCTTGTTTTTTTAATCTAGAAACTTTTAATTTCTATGATTTCATTTGTTTATTGATTGAAACCTTTTCTAGGGAATGTGGGAAGAAGAAAGAGAAGAAGAGAATGGAGGTAATAATAAGACCTTTAACCTCCTATGAAGATTTTCTTAAATGAGGTAGAATCCAAGAAAACATTCTTTCATGTATTTACCAAATGATTTCTAAGTGTCCACTCAGTGCCTACAATTGCATTACACATACTGGATAACAGAAGAAGATCAGACTTTAAAAAATCTTTTCTATCCTAGACAAGAAAAAGCTCAAGGAGATCATCACTACCAAACCAGTATTAAAAGAAATGTAAAGGAAACCATCAACATGTGAGAAGACAGCCTAATGAATGAAAGAAGATGTTTGCCAATGATACATCTGATAAGGAGTTAATGCCCAAAATATATAAAGGACTCACACAACTTACCACCAAAAAACCAAACAACCCAATTTTTAAAAATTGGCACAGGGCCTGAATGGACATTTTTCCAAAGAGGACATACAGATAGCCAACAGACATATGAAAAAATGCTTGATTTCACTAATCATCAGAGAAATGCAAATTAAAACCACAATGAGCAATCACCTCACAGCTGTCAGAATGGTTATCATCAAGGAATCAACAAACAGTGTTAGTGAGCATGTGGAGAAAAGGGAACATGGTGTACTGTTGGTGGGACTCGAAATTGGTGTAGCCAATGGGAAACAGTGTGGAGGTTCCTCCAAAAACTAAAAATACAACTACCTTATGACCCAGCCATTTCACTTTTGAATATTTATCCAAAGAAATTTAAAACACTAATTCAAAAAGATAGATTCATCCTGATGTTCATTGCTGCATTATTTATAATAGCCAAGATATCTAAGTGCCTATCAATAGACAATTGGATAAAGAAGAGATGGTCTATCTATCTATCTATCTATAATGGAATATTACTTGGCCATAAAACGAATAAAATCTTGCCATTTTTGACAACATGGATGGGCCTAGAGGGTATTATGATAAGTGAAATAAGTCAGACAGAGAAAGACAAATACCATGTGGTCTCACTTATATGTGGAATCTAAAGAACAAATAATGAACAAACAAAACAGAAGGAAACTCATGGATACAAAAAACAAATTGATGGTTGCCAGATGGGAGGGGGAGTTGGGAGACTGGGTGAATAAAGGTAAAGGCATTAAGAAGTACAAATTAGTAGTTACAAAATAGTCACAGAAATGTAAAGTACAGCATAGGGAATATAATCAATAATATTGTAATAAATATGTAGGGAACTAGACTTATTGGAAAGAATAACTTTTTAAATTATATAAATGTCAAACCACTATGCATAAAACCATTTTTTAGACACTACATATCTGTATCTATCAATTGGTCAATTGATTAACTAATAGATATAGATGACCTCCACTAATACAGATAATAACTATGCATTATAACTCAGTTTTTGTTAACTCATTTGGAAAAATGTCTCATGATATTTTTACATTCTGGGTATAGATGTCTCAAAAGACTTTTCCCCTTCTGGTTTCTATTCTTCAATTATTTAAAATTAGAAAGTTTCCAAGTACTATTTCTAATCACAATGGGCTGTCCTCTGCAGTCGCTTTGGCAAAGTGAATCAAAGAAGTATCAACCATTCCAGGCCCTTGCCTGAGCAGATTGTCTGAATCTTCCAGCTGATTGTCACAAAGGAATGCAGATTGCCTGCCCACCAAGCCCCAGGATGCCACGCAGGACAGAATGCTGCCCTTGGGCTTTGAAATCAGGGACCTCAAACTCAGTCAGAGTACTACTGAACAGATCTCAAACAGAGGCAATCAGTCACCCCCTGGTCTTTTGCTCTCTCCGTTTGCCTATCTTTAACTCATTCCATTACTTTATGTGGGATCCTTGATTTCTGACACCAAGCATCCATTCCTAAAATGCTGTGCCCTTGCCGAGTTGAGATAAGTATCTCAGAGACAGCTGTTTTGCAGTTTACCATTTTAGATAAAGCTGATGTATGCCTTAGGCTTTTTTGGGCAAAGTCAGTCTCATTTAGCTTGCTGTATTCGTTTCTCTATTGATTGGGTTGTTCTGAGCTTAGGGGAGGCACAATTCCATCTGACCTTGGGGGCTGAATTCACCCTTTCAATGTTTCCAATTTGGGAATCTGTGTGTCTGATGGCATATAGAGTTGGAAATGTCCTTTCTTTAAAAATAGCTATGTTCTGGGCACAGATTATTATGGGAACCGTTTTGGACATTTCACATTCCTCTCCAGTGGGTACCATAAAGTCATGCCCATAAGAGCTTGCCAGGAACAGCTAATAAGCATCCACATTCCAGACCAGAGGTACTGTTCTTAGAATTGTTTGGCTTGATCTCTTATGTTTCCCTCACTGGTTGTCATAAAATGTTCTGACGCTATTCAAAGCATTCTCTATTTTCACGATGCCCTCCATGAACCTAAGATGGTTAGAGGTGGAGCACGTACATTAGTCTATTTCTTTTTTCACTTCATAAGCCTGTACGCTTTGGTTTATCTACAGGAGTTATACAATGTCACTACTCAAAAATTTCCCTTTAATTTTTGAAAGGAGTAAGTGCTAAACTATCCAAAAAGATATTATGATAGTAAGAAAACAAGCCTTGATTTAGTGTTGCAACTGTGTAAGTCAAACAGAGGTCTCATTCATTTAGACCAGTGGAAGCTATTCAAGGTTTATCCTCAGATTGCTTTTCTTAAAACAATGTATTTTTCAATTTTCAAAGCTACATAGCAATATTAAAGGGAACTTTAGGCTATTTCACCATTTCTATATCTATCTATCATTTATATATCACTACCAGTCAGCTACCTACCTACCTGTCTGGTTTAATATTTTCTGATATTTTCCACTTAAATATTGTCATAGTTATATGAAATTTAATAATCAGCTCTAATAAATCACCTAGTAATTTTCTATCAGGACTATGGCCAGAATAACTTCTCCACTACCAGTTACTTGTACCATATTCTCATCCCATCCACATCATATACCTGAATACATTCGAACAAATATTTAGGCACTGCTCCAAGGGAGGTATATTCAGATCCAAGAAAACCCAAGAGAATATCTTTTTCAGGTTTGCTGGTTGAGCATGAACAGAGGAATTGATTGATATGAAATTGTCAGAATCTAATAAATAAAAGCTATAGTCATTAGGGTCAGAGTAGGTCTTTCTTGGAAACTATCTAGTATCCCAATAAATTTAGAAATTGGAAGAAACTTCAAAGCCTGCAAAGAGGAGGCTACACACAAAAACAGTGGCAGATTCCAGCACCTCTTCCCAGAGCTCTAGTCATAAGCAGAAATAGTAGAATATCCAGCATGTTGGCCTGGTTCTAATAAAACTAAGCCAGCAGTTAACAGATTTTTTCCCCCACTGTCACTAAAGCTTTATCTCGCTAAACAACTTCTGGACTATTCCTTAACGTTTGATCTCAAAAAAAAAAGTGTCCCTAACAACTGAGTGATTACAGCCCATTTATTATTTTTGTCATTGCACAATTGTCTGCACTCCGTGTACTTACATTGAGGAAGCCATAATGACAAATGACTTTTTATTACAGAATGCTGCTGTGTCCACCAGGATTGCAGTTATCACTGTTTTTTTAAGTTTATTTTTTTCTCTTTGCAACAAATGAATGAGTTGTGGTTTGCCATTAGTTTCTCCTATTTTTTATTGTGCTTGGTTCCTGAGCCTTTATCTCTACAATGTGCTAGAACAATTACAGTTCAGAAATGTACATAAACGTCCTTTTATAATCAAAAGAACAATGACCATAATGCTATTCTTAAGACAAATGTTCCAGCAAGAAGAAGAAATGAGTGATGGCTGGTAACTCATCCTCTCTGAATAAATGTGCTCAGTCTGGTCTTGTGTGGTACAGGAAACTTCACCTTCTTGTCTGTTCTCTCTTCTACCATTTAGGCTGTACATCCCGACCATCCATTTATCTCCCATTTCTTAAAATACAGCTCTATACTATTCATGTCAGGGTTGCCAGTCATCTATTAACTTAACTAAGTTTACCTCAGTCCAATTCTCTAATGTCTACTTCATCTGATTACTTAGTGATAATTTCAAATGTAATTTTTTCTAACCCTAAACTCATATTTTTCTCAAATTGCCCTGTTCTTAAGACTACCTTATTTCCTGTTCCTCTGTTATGTCTTGTCTATTTCAACATTGTCCTACCCCATCCTCTGGTATCTCCCACCTTTTTTTTTTCTACTCACAAAGGTTCTTTATTAACATAAAGCACAACAAAAAATAACAAGTAAAACAAAAGTAAAATAAAATACTCCTTTATTATTTTTAAAGTCAATTTATTCTTTGTAGATAAACTATCCACTTGTTGAGGGTAAAGACTTAGATACATTTATTTCCTTAATATTTTGCACAACAAATACATGTGAAGAGTATCATTCTCATGTTTTTATCTGTTAACATATAATAATTAATATATGTTAAAAATTATATAGTTTTCAGATTAACTGAAGTTTTTAACATTTTTAATACTTGAGTTTTTTGAGGATCTGGTGAAAACTGTGCTCTCCGTTTAAGAAGACAAGTGTACAAACATACACACTTCTCTCTACCCTTTTCTCTCTCTGTGTCTGTCTGTCTCTTTGTCTCTCTCTCTCTCTCTTTTTTTCTTTCTCTCTCTCTCACTCTCTCTCTCTCTCTCTCTCTCTCTCTCTCTCTCACACACACACACACACACACACACACACATGCAATCACGCCTACTATTTTTGCATATCCTTATAGGGTATTCCTGGACCCTCTGTGGTCCGTCTGGGGTACCATAATAAATGTAACTGCCCAGTGCTTTTTATAGACAATATTTCAGAACTCTTTTATGTGAATGTTAAAGAATCATGATAGAAAAGATTTAAGAGCACTATAGATAGGGACAAAGGCCTGGCAAAAAGGAAAGGTAAGATAAAACTAGGGGAAGCAAGAGAAATAGGTGGTAAGAGGTGGGGGGAACAAAGGGTGTCACCAAGTGTGCACAAAATACGGTGGATTCTCTAGGATCCAAAAGCTTCAGGATTTAGGCTGAAGTTTGGCCTGAGCTTTAGATAGAGAAGGGGACCATAGAACAATGCAAGGTAATGGCACCCTTTACCCTCTGGCCAGTATGAGCCTAGGAATAACAATACCTCATGGATATCATGAGTGATAAGTTTTCACTCTGGAATCACAAGATCTTGTGTCTGACTATCCCTGTAGAAGAACTAGGAAATACAGAAAAAATACCAAGTCTGAGAGAATGAATCAACATTGTGTCATAGTGAGATTTGTACATTGGGAGAGGAAAACAGTAGGTATTTATCACTCTGGAAGTTTAAGTACTCCCAGTATTCCATTCCATCTAACTGGAGTTACAAAGAGGCTTCAGATGTATTGACCTTGGGCTCAGATTTATGTTCTTACAGTAATGATAGTAATTCTTAATATTTATTGAGAATTTATAAGTCAGTACTGAGGCTGAGCACCTTACACAGATTATTTTATTGAATCCTCACCACAACTCCAGAAAGTAAAACCAATTATTTTTCCCATTATGTGAATTAGGTGAAGAGATCAAATAGCTTGCCCAAGGTCACTGAGTCAGGAAGTTGCATGGCTGGGGTCCACGTGACCTGATATTGATTTAGTTTTTATAACCATAACTTTAAACTAAAGAGGACACCTGAGACAGAATTATTGTACCAGGATTGTTAGTGGTAGATGCAGACAGATATGCCTGGCCTAAGCCTCCTTTGCCCACAGAAAGTTAGTGATATAGTTGATTTCTTCTTCTCAAATTTTGAACAGCTGTCAGGTGTTTAGACTACTGAGCCCAGTATCAGTATATATAAATAACTCTAACTTGATCCCCTTTGATTTTATTTTTGGATGTCATAGCTTTGTCCTTTCTTTATTTCAGCTAAGCCTCCACTGCATGTTCTCTGAGCAGCAGAATGATCCATTTCAGGACCATATTTTATGTGATGCTGACACCAGCTGCTCCACAGAGACCTTCAGGCTTCTGCCAGCGTGTAATTGGCACCCAGGAGCAGGTAGGCTCCAAAGCACCAAAAAGTGAGGATGTTTCATAATAAATCTTTATCTCAGTGTGAAAAAAGCAATAAATTGTGGAGAGTCGGAAGACCTATTCTCTAAAAACACACACAACAATTCATTGTGCTAAGACATAGCTTATTGCCCAAAAGGAAGACAACAGGGCTGTCTTTAACAGCCTTCATGTAACTTGTTTTTAATGCTGATTATTCAAGGTTTTTTAATATTTAATTATGGGTGGCTAAAACATTTAATCAACATTCATTCATTTATCAGACATTTTTGAGTACCTACTATACGTCAGTCAATATTCTAGGAATGCAGCAGTAAACAAAGATAGAAACAAATTTCCACATTCACGGAGCTTCCTTTGTTGGATATAAACACACTTGAAAGAAGTAGAGAAGGTGGAGACAAATAGATCCATCATTGACCTCTTTTAAGGTTTCAAACTTCCCCTGAGTTAGAATGGTACTTTTGATGTCAATTGATTGAGAAAAAATATGAAAATAATTTCTGTGGATTTAGAAATGCCTTATTTATATCTTATCAGTCACAATGGCCTGTCTATGCATCAGAAATAGTCACACACATATATGTGAGAATTATTGATTTAATCTAAAGAAATTCTTGGCTTCGCCATGGCTTGATGCATTTCTTGTGGTGATTTCACAGCTTCCCGTGAATGTTAAAACCACGAGTTGGGATGGCTAAATTGGAAGATCTCTGAAGATTTTTTCCAGGTCTGAGAGTGAAGTGCTGTCTTATGAGAACTGCTAGAGGCTCTCTTGGAAGATGTTGTCTGCCTCTTCTACAAAATAGGACATTTCTTATTTGACTCATTTTTTTTTTTTCCATATTGGGGTATTTTTAGATAATTCAGCACGTTTTCCTCAATTTTAAAGTTATCAGGATGCCATATTTATCTTGAATTTATTTTGTCTTTGTTCTATATTAGATAATTCTTTTCAAAATTGTCATAAAGAATTCCTTTGTTTTTCTTCCTCACTTAAAGAAAGACAACTGAAATCCTTTTACCTTTGTAACCATGGTAGACCTTACTGTGATTAATAAAAATATGTTACTTATATTCAGTATAATTCTGGTTGAGTTCATGTTAAAATATACTTAAAAACAGGAAAAATATCTAACCTTATTCTTATGTCATTTTTATTGCATTTATCAGATTCTTTAAGAAAACCATACCAATGTTCAGAAAATGTCTTGAAAAGTAAAAATTAAATTGCATAGAATGACTCACCTTTTTGTGATTTCTGATAAATCATTAGGGCCTCTCTAAATTTTTTCAGATGGATTATTCCCATAGTGCTTCAGTGTGATGATAGATATTCAAATTCATATCTCATTAAGATTGTAATTCGATAACTCTCACTGAATTTTAACCTCATGCAGCAGAAAAACATTGGTATTATCTTGTGCTTAATTGGGTGCAGAAAAGTTTTCACTTAAAACATCTCCATATTTTTGAGAATTGACTTTTATAGAAGAGATCTGAAATGCACAATAGAGTAATTTGGAATGAAAAATGTTTCTATAAAACTGTATGTTTTAAAACTGACCTTTTAGATGAGTTTTAGATATTTTGAAACTAAATATTGTGATCTAATTGATTATATAATTGATTATATAATTGAAAACTAGAGAGCAGAAGTTTCTACTAAAGTTCCAACCATAATATTTTATAATTGGTTTCCATTCCTTATCTTGGCAATGAGGGGATGAAAAAGAAGATAGTTTGGAGGCATTTATTTAATATCAATTGTAACTGAATCTGAAAAAAATTAGATCAAACAAGAAGAGAAAATCCAAAATTATTAATTCAACAGTTTTGCTGGGTATAGAGCCTTGTTTTAGGTGATACAAAAGAAGTAAAATATAAGTTCCTTGTCTTCAAGAAGTTTGTTATAATGTCATATTTATATGGTAGTTGAAATGACAGAATTAATGGAATTCATAGAAAATGAACGAAAAATTCCAAATATTTATTACATGCTTATTATATTCCTAGATTCATTATTTCACCATTAAAAAGAACAGAACACTTATTAGGAGCTAAAGCAGAGATTAAAAAAATGTTGAATCTGACATTTCTTGAGTCACTAAAGAAAATCTTAGAAGCAATTAAAGAGTAAATAGATATTACCTACATATTAATGGCAGAGAGGAGTAGACATCTTTTTTGTTTGTTTTTGTTTGTTTGTTTGTTTTGCTTTTTGGTATGTGGGTAACTCCCTGGCTGGGAATCGAACCCAGGCTGCAGCGCTGACAGCACCAGCGCCGAAGCCGTAAGCCGCTACACCATCAGGGAACTCCCTAGACATCTTAACAATAGCAATGGAAGCACAAACATAATGGAATAATATATTTAAAAAGTACTGAGAGAAAATATCCTTAACTTAGATTTCTATACCCAGCAAATATATTATTCTGAGACAAGAGATAGAAAAATTGAAAGTTAAACACCAAAATAATATACTGCACTCAGAATCTTGCTTAAAAAACATGTAGAATTTATATTTCACAAAAAAGTTGTAAAATCCTAGGATAAAGAATTGAGAATCAAGTAGCAATATAAAGCCAAGACACTAGTAGTCATATGGGTAAACCTAAGGAAGTATTTAATATAATGATATTGATGATGCTATTATGATGATAGTAATGATAATAATAATAATAATAATGATTATCTGGGGGGTTCAAAATCAATGTCAAATTTAAATACTAGATAACAACAAAATGTGAGAAACTAAAGTAAAATCATTTTAAGGTCCTTTTATTAACTGGGAAAGAAAGACACTGGGAATGTAATCAACAAAATCCAAACTAAATGAACCTCTGTAGGATCTCTAAAGTCAAACTGCCTGGGTTCCCTACTTGACAGCTGTGTGACTTTGGATGGCTTCTTATCCTCTCTATTTTTCAGTTTCTTCATGTATAAAATGAAGTTTATGACAACAGTACCTATTTCATAGTGTTGTTACAGTAAGCTTGATGCTTATAAAGAATTTAAGGGTGTCTGGCACTATAATATACACATATATGCTCATAAATGATATATAAAAATGCACAAATAGAGGTTTGATTAAGATTTGTTGTGAGGATTCTAAGGCCATTGGAAGTTATAGAATAAGAGTGTGATATGATAATGACATTTGAGGGGCACTAAAAATATGCCAACTTTATCTTTCTTAATTTCAATATCAGAGACAAATTAGATATTTTACTTTTATTGTCAGATTTCACAGAGTAGGATCTTGTGTCTCCTTTGTCACTTACACAATAATGTTAGTACTGTAAAGGTGAGTTTGAAGCAAATAGCATGATAGCTTTTAATAATGTAGTAAGTTTTTGTATTGTTCAATTTGTTGACCTTGAGAAGCAATGTACCTGTAAAGCAGGGCTCCTTGTGTCTGATTAGGCTCAAATTTAAAAAAAAAAAACAACAGAGCTTGGCAACCATTGCTAACCAGGGACTTCTCATGCAAACCATGCTTCAGGAAGGAGCCGGCAATGAATTGCTTGTCTCCTGCACTGAACTGCCTGCCTGCAGTGTGTTCCTTGCCCTTTGAGTTACCCCTTACAAAGGAGTTTCTGGAATCATATTTCAACCAGTTAGACTGAGACTTCCCCTATCCAATCAAAGCTACACAACTGTATCTTCATTACAATCTTCACTGACCAATCAGAGTGGCTCCATTCTGATAAATCAGGACAGTGCTTTTTTGATCAATTAAACTATGAGGATTTGGAGTCCTCATTTGCATGAGAATGGACCAATTAGGGACCCAAGGTGGGGACCTCTCTCTAAATCAGTCCCACTGTGTTTGGGAATACACTTTTGAGTTTCTACTGAAGGGTGCGTCTCCCTGGCTGGAGCTGAGGCTATAACACTGAGACATCCTCAACCAGGCTGTCTCTCTGGGTTGCCTCACATCCATGCTGTATCATGATTGAGCTGTACCACTACTGAGATGTCTCACAGTCATGCTGTATTATAGATGAGCTCTCTGTATGGAATGAAGTCTCTCCTGTCACAACACCCCATTTTGGACTCCTGTTGGTGTTGAATTGGCAGCAATGACCTTTGTTTGACAAGTTCAAGGCAGTACTTACAAAGAAATTTTAAAAGGCAACATAGCATAGATTTATTTATACACACACACACACACACACACACACGTAAAAATTGCACATCACCTGATGCCTATTCCCATTTTCATCTCTTGCCTATCTTGTTTTGTTCTGGGGGCTGTCAATAGAGGCCTGCAATTCTTCTTCTTGTTGACAAGTGCTAGGAATGTTCTCTAACATTTAGCAATGCAGTAGTTGTTGGCAGGTCACAGTCTCCAGCTGTAGTTACTTCAATCTAGTCTTCCAGGGCAGTCTCTCCTACTGCCTCCTCATTCAGTCCTGAGGACAGCTCATCTGAGGGCTCTGTAGTGTGCCCTTGGCATCAGCTCTACAGCCCTGGCTCTGGTTCTGAAGGGTGCTTTAGGCCAAATAAAATAATCCCACCGGGCTCTTTGATCTGATCCCATTTGTTCAGCTGGGAAAGTAAGCTTGCCCTCTCCACTCGTCTGTGGCTCTGGGTTGGCTGCTGGCCTCTGCTACGGTCTGTTCTTCCAATGCCATGGGGTTCTAGCTCTCCTCAGCTGCTTATACTGGCGTTGGCCCCATGCTGGTGTGCTGATTTATGTCTGCTGGCACTGCTCCCATTCCTCTGGCTTTTGTTCTCTGCAATGCTGCTGAGTTTTACCTCTGACTCCTTGTGAACTCCCAAATGCCCCAGGAAGCCTGAGATGTAATCTCATTTTAACTGCTGCCCCTCTATGAGGTACCCATTAAACTGAGATGTAAAAAAAAAAAAAAAAAAGAAAGAAAGAAAAAAAAGGAATAGTCTCTAAGATAGAAAAATTAAGCCAAAATGAACTCTTCTCTGAGCCATGTCTGCAGGAAGAAAATGACACACATTCTGAGGTTTTAATCCTAAATTGTAGTTGGGAGGGGTAAGGAGATTCCTTTTAGTATGTGTGTTCAAAGTTAGTATGAGCTTTCATCCTTAAGTTATAAAAAATTGCTTGGAATTGCTTATGAAAAAGTTGCTGAAAACATCCCCTAAAAATCAAATCAAAACAAAACAAAACAAAAACAACTGGAAGTTAGATCCTATCCCTGCAAGTATACTAAAATAGGAAAAAAAATTTAATAAAGCTCCATGTATATAAAAATTCTTTTCCCTGCCCCCTCCAAAAAATAATGTCTCTTTTTTCTCACCTCAGTAGGAGATCTTATTTAGTGAAAATTTATTTGTCAGAGACTGAACATATTCTATAGTGCTTTACCACGGGATGAAATATGCCATATATTCTTTTGACACTATTAAAATATCTGGCCAACCAAAGTCCTCCATACTGTGGCTCTACAAAGTGAGCAGGTCATCGGAGGTAATTAGAGATGAAGGGCTGCCAGTGATGGAACTTGCAAATGGAGGCCTTCAAAAAGTTGAAGCTTACCATTCACTTATTTTCTGACTTTTATAACTAATGTTGATTGTGTCATATTTTGTTTTGTTTTTTCTTCATGAGCCTGGGTTTAAACAATCAATGAGGAACTTCCAGTATTTATTTTTCTAAATCAGTAAGTTTTTAAAGTCAGCATAGTTGGGAAGAAGGGTATACTAATGGCAAATAAAATTCCATTTTCTTAAAAATAAGATGCTACTAAAAAACACTTGGTTCAAAGTAGGAACTCAGAATTGCAGAATTGTTGAAAAATAACAGGAATGAAAAGAGGAAAACAGAATCTGTGGAATCTAACTGAAGAAATTATCAGTGGAAAGTTTATACTATTAAATATTTATAGCACTAAAAATTAAAAATGAAAACAAATGAATTAAACACCCAATTTAAAAAGCTAGAAATACAAAGTAAATTTTTTAAAAAACATAACAAAGAAATAAAAAACAAAAACAAAAATTGAGTTAAAAAACAGAAAAACATCAAGCTATTTCATTAATATCAAAGTAGGAAACTATTAATTAGCAATGAAAAAAAAAGCTCCTTCTTAAATAGTAGTGGTCATCTAGTCGTCTAGTAACCAACTCAGTCTTTTCTACTGTGAGTTTTCTTCTAGTATGTTGTATGATCATTCATCAAATATTTAGAGAATTTCTGCTTTTTGCCAGGCACTGTGCTAGGTGCTGACATTGCATGATGAGCAGAAGAGATTAGCTCTTTGCCCACATTGAGATTATAGTCTCACTGAAGCACATAACCATTCATTAAACCCACTTGAATATATAATTACAAATTGATCAGTGCTGTATGGAAAAGAATAAAGATTCCATGTTCATGTATAACCGAGCCAACCTGACCAGTCTGGAGGTTTAGGAATGACTTCTCTATGGAAATGATCTGAAAGGATAGCAGAAAGTTTCAGAGGAATTAATCAGAATATGTAAGGGTGGAACATTTGTGGCGGACAGTCTGTGAGGAGGTCTGAGGTGGGAGAAGTGATCAGAGGAAAGGAAGCCCAGAGGTGCTGACAAGCAAGCAGCCGCCCATAGGCAGAGAGATTGGAGATGTGGGGTAGAAGGGACCAGAGAGACCAGAGACCAGATCCCTCAGGGCCTTGGCGGTCCTTGTTATTCCTGTGTTTCTGAGAGTGTGTAACGTGGTAACTCAGACATCACCAGATGAAATCTCCAGGGAGTTCCCTGATGGTGTAGTGGCTTAAGGCTTCGGCGCTGCGGCCTGGGTTCGATTTCCAGTCAGGAAGCTACCCACATACCAAAATGCAAAAAAAAAAAAAAAAATCTCTAGCAGCATATTTAATTTACGAAATATCTATGTTTATCAAAACATCTGCTTTGGACTACGCAAATATTCACATTTGTCTTGCTAATATCCGAGCTCCTTCATTTACTTGTGTATTTCCCACAATTTAAACTCATGGGATAAATAAATATTCAGTAAACATTCCTATTACTTGTAGGCAGTAATGTCTTAAGGTTTAGGCAAGTGAGGGTCTGCCTTCTGGTCTTCTTGTTCCAACTTCTTCCAGCCATGCCTCCCCTTGGAAGAAACTGCAAAGCCAAGAGTTGGTGTCAACTCAGATCCTCACCCACTTCTCCCTTCTGAATTATTCTCTATGTCCCTGAGAGCCTAGACTTCTTTGCCCAAACAACCCCAATTAACTTTGGGCTAATTTTATTTCAAAATAATACATGCTTATTAAAAATATAAAAAGTAAAAATAATTAAACATTAAAAAACATAAAAATATATTCATAGTCCTACCAGGCAAAGACAGCCACTGTCAACATTTTAGGATTTTTTTTTCTGCAATTATCTTATGTTTTATAAAACAACACCATATAGTTGAATTTATATCCTATACAGTTTCTATTTTAGTTTTCAGTTAACATTATAACACAGTTTTCCTCTTTGTTTTCCAGTTAACATTATAACACCATTTTCCTTTACATTCAAAAATGACAAGATCAAATGTAATTTCTTTAATCATTTATTATTAATATTTGGTTTTCAAGGTGTTTGTTTCCTTTTGCTTAATTCTTCACTGAAATAAACATGTGTTTATTGACTTTTAAAATTCATACCCTTTTACATTCTGTATAACAGGCTTTGCATGTACTGTATGCTGATCTCACATTTTACCAAAAATTGTATGGTATCACTGAAAAAAATTCAGCTAATCTGACAGTTACAGTTGTAGTGTGTGTGTGTGTGTGTGTGTGTGTGTGTGTGTGCAAAAAGTGTGTTCACAGTTATTTCTCAATTTATTTATGGAAATTTTGGTATTTGAAAATTTCTATGGGTACTTTATGTAAGAATGGTGTTTTAACTCTGATAATTTCTATGAATATTTTCCCCTGGTTTGTTGTTCATATTCTTATTTTGTCAATTGACACATAAAATTTAGAATTGTTATGTAGTTAAATATATTTAGCTCTTATACTGTAATTTTTCATTACTTTTAAGCTTAATTATTCTTACCTATGCAGAAATCAAATTGCATTAAAAACATTTATTTTTGCTGGATATAATTTTTGCATTTAACTCTGTAATCCATATAGAGATTATTTCATTATATGATTAAAAACCTAAATTGATCATTCATTGATTTCCTCCCAATAGCTCTCCAGGTCTCTTATTATAAATCTATTGATTGAACGAGTCATCTGTGCTCCTTTAGTTTCTGATGTCTCTATTTTGTTAACTTTAAAACAGTAAATTGGGCTATTTTTTCCATTAATCTGTTTATTTTTGAACCAGTATAAAAGTTTAAATTGTACTAGTGTTAAAATATGTTTATGCTGTTTAATTATATTATTACTTAGAGGAACTGAGTCAATGGTTGTATATGTGAGAGAACACCAGGAGTAGAAGAAAACCCACTCAAGTTCCAGTTGTTCTAAATACACAGTAAGTTTTTGATGGAAGTCACTAGATTTTATGTGTTTGACTCTCTCCATAGGGTCCAGCAAAATGCTGTCTACATTTTCCATTGGCTGCCTAGTCAGAAGCCAGCAGGAGAATTGATTTCAGCAGCCACTTCCAGAAAGACTGTTGAAGTTCTGCTTATAAAGCTTGCTGGGGTGAGTAAAGAGTGAACCCATGTACTGATGTCTGCTGACTTTTTGTCCATCTCGTCACACTTTCTCTAAGGTCTCTGGGAGAGGCAACTGATGTTCTTCTGTGATAAGCTATTAAGTACAGAACCTGTACTTCCTTGTACTTCTGTGAATGTTAGATGGGTGATGGATATCTCACACACAATATGGATAAAATATGGCAGGAGACATGAGAATGGACCATAATTGGATTGATGAAGAGCTATTGGATGCATTTTAAAGGCTTACCTGTGACATTTCAAGTAGAGCCCTCTTTAAATTTCCCACACATGCTTTAGAAACAGTGATAACACTCAATTATTAATGAGAAAAGACCCTAAGAAATCATCTAGTCCAATCCTCTTTATAGACAGATATGAGAGATCCAAAGAAGATGAAAGATATGCTTTTATGCTTACACAGTTTCCTTTTTCTGTCCTCTTTTTTTTATTATTATCATATATTGACATCATTAATCAAAGTGAAAGTAACAATTTGAGCCCTACCAGAACCTCTAACCCTTTTCTTTCTGTATGATATACTGGCAGAGAACTCAAGTTTGGAAAATTCCAATGAAATGTGAAGGGCCTCGTAAGAATTTTTCCATTTTAATCTCTCTCCAATCATAATATACTAGGCTGTAGAATCATTAATTCACCAAAATTTAGTAGCTTTTTCTTTTTATTTCTGCTTTGAGAGTAGAATTTTCTAAAACCCAGCTCTAAACTCAGGCATGTGATATGCTTTCTGATGTCATTTTTAAGATGAAAGTCAAGAGGAACCTTGAAGGTGCTGAACCACCTCAGAATTAATGTCTTCATCGCTAACAGATGCCCTGCCTCACTCTCAGTGTCGTGAATCATGTGTGCTGTTATCCATTATCTGAAACTTTTTTAATTAAAAAAATTTTACCCCCATGATAGAAAAGCAACAGTTCTTTAACTTGAAAGGTAAAATGCAAATATGAGTCAAGACAAATCTATGTGATTTTGAAATAAAGAGGAGTGCTGAAATCTCTGCTTTTTTCTTGTTTAGCCTCAAGAGTAATCACTTCTTCATGATACCGAAAAACTGCCTCAGAAAGCAAATTAGAGGCATGTCTAATTCCTGTACCATAAATGTTATATAATTTAAGTTAATAGCACCATTATTGAGTAGAAAAACAGTCTTTACACTATTTAGCTGTGTATGTCCAATCTCCTGTTATCACTAAATCAGATATTACATTTTCCATTTGAAGACATTTTTTGTGCTTAATTGTTTGGTGAAGATTTGTTTTTGTGTTTCTTGTAAAGAAATTTAATAAATTAAATGGTCCATGGATTAATAGGGGAGCTTAGTCCTCAAAGATCTCATCTTTATTTTTTTAGTATTAATGTAAGAAACCAAAGACAAGTCTTATTATCAGAATGTTCTGCATGATTTTGAGCACACCAGAGAAAGAATTATTGATGTGGCAACATCAAAGCCTAAACTAGTATGACTTATTGTACTGGATAAAAGATGATACATTTAGTTTTTCTCTTTACAAAAGGAAGGATTTGGCTGTTGCTTAATGGGCTGTATAAATGCTGTCTTTTGTACTTTGAGTCTGTTATTGCATCTGTATTTTATGAAAAACTCATATTTTGGGCTTAGCAGATGGACTCATTTGAATTAGGTTTGCTGAAAAGAGTCTTTCCAAATTATATTATATAAAAGGCTAAAGCAGTAGATTTGCCTCAAGATTTTCTGGAACAATGATTAAGCCCAAAGGCTTTTAGGATGAAGAAGTAGTTGTGGTGAAGAACACCCCTAAGGTGGGAGGGGGCAGAGTCCTTCTAGGAAAGGCATGGTTCTTACCTCAAAACAGGTCCATGGAAGAAAGCCTGCAGTCTTTCTGACTGACTGACCCAGATTCCTCAGCTGCAAAGCAAATAGCCTATAAAATTTGCTTCTAATTTTCACATAAAATGCATTTGAGTCAGCATCCCAATTACTTCCAAAACAGAAAGGAGGACCATGCCATTGACTACACATAGTGCACATTTGCTGCAGGAATTTCAGGAGATGGGGTCAACTACTTCAGAAGAAAAATTGGTTTAAAGAGGGAAAAGACCCTCAGATGTTTGTTGGCCTTTAAAAACTGTGTAGAAAAGTGGCCACAGTGACCTTAGAGTGCTGGTAACCATTTGTTTTTAAAAGGAGATGTAAAAACTTCCTAGCTCCCTTCTACTTTTCTATAGGAGAAATGTAATTCTCGTTCTAGCATACAACTTCTGTGAACTCAGATTTGAAAGGTGCACGTGGTTTTGAGAGAGGATTGTGCTCAGAAAGAAAAAATTCGTGGAAATGATTGATAGAATGGGATGAGGGAGGCAAGAAAAACTGAGGCAAAATACTTAGTTTCTAATATACCTCAAGTTCAACATAAAAAAAATCAGTCTAGGAAAAAAGTAATTAAATAGAATTGGCCATCTTTAGTAGGCTAATTTTTTTTTCTATTTTGGGCAACAAGTAATGGAAACATAAGATAATGACTTTTTCTTTCTTTCTTTCTCTCTCCATTTCTCCTCCCACCTGTCTTTTCTTCCTTTCATTTTTAACAAACTGAGGAAAGAACATCATCAAGGACGGGCATATAGATGAATTTATTCGAGAAGTATATTGACTTACAATTATTCTTTGGTGTTTAGCCTGGAGTCCCCTCAGGAATCTAAGGATGAGATTTGGTGGTTATGAATTCCCCAAATCGTCAGTGTGTACTTGTTTGTATTTTTGTGGGGAGGGAGTGAGCTCCTGCCTTGCACTGGTGATTAAGATTAACATGACCAGTATCAAGACACATTTGCACTATTAATCCCTTGACAAGATTCTTTGAGAAGGAAAATACAGTTTCTGCCCAAAATGCAGAACCTTATTTCAATCAGGGGACAAAAATCCAGAGAAACCCAAACTAAGAGACATTCTACAAAATACCTAGTCAATATTCTCCAAAAGCATCAACATCATGAATGGCATGGAAAGGCTGAAGAAACGTTGCGGATCAGAGGAGACTGAGAAAGTGTAAAACTAAATGCAAGGTAGAATCCCGGAACAAAAAAATGGCATTCGTTAAAAAAACTAGTGAACTTAGCACAAAGTCTATAATTTGGTTAAGAGAATGGCACCAGTGTTAATTTCTTAGCTTTGATGTTTACTATGGTTGTATAAGGGATTAACAAAAGGGGAAAATGAGTAATGAAAGGGTATACAGGAACTGCCTGAGTTAATGTCTTTTATAAGTCTAAATTTATTTTAAAATAAAATGTAAAACCAACAGAAGATCCCTGATGACATTATGTCAACATTTGGGCCTAGCTCTACCTGAAGTCTGACATTTTTCTCCTAACATTGCAGTTAGATGAGATAATAAATTTTCCTTAGAAAGTTTTAAACAAAATAAAAATCCCTATCTTACCTTTGTTTCTCTGGGCAAGTTACTTAAACCCAGTAACATAATTTTTTGAAAATATGCTAAATTACTTTGATCATTCCTCCCTTTTTGATTTTGTTGAGTTTTGCATATGTATTCTCATTTGATAATGATTCTCTAAATCTACTGTATTTAATTCATTATATGACCTTCAGCATAGAGCATATCTTTGTGTCAATTCTAGTCATACGTCATTAAGATATAGTGCCTGGCTATTTCTTTTTATATCTTCCATAATTTTTAGAATCTCAGTTATGACTTTTTAGCATTGCATACAAATGCATTGCCTTTATTCTTTGTCATCATTTGTGCAGAACTCTTCTTAGCAGTAATGCCAAATTATTTGCTCTCAGACATCCAACAAATCTCTGTACAAGAGGATGTATATAGGCTATCTTGCACTGTGATCCTCCATCTTTCATTCATTTACAAAAATCCTTTGTGAATAGTTACATATTCTAAATGATTATTTCTAAATAATACAGGTAAGATCCCTGCTGGATTCTTACTATTATATCTGTATACCAACTCATAGAAAGGCAGAAAGAAGGAGTCTAGGAGAAGTGACCTTGCATTTTAGAAATCACCTTGAGGTTGCTCCCACATCAGTTCTGTTCATATCAGATAGCCCAAATGTAGTCAGATGGCCTCATTGCCTTTGTGCAAGGGAGGCAGGGAGATAAACTTTCTTGCTGAGCAAACTGGTTCTCTCTAAAACTTGGGGTGGTTGGGATGATTCTGTTAAGAAAAATGGAGAGAATTGGGAGAGCTCTGCCACAGTGAATTTTAAATGCAGGAATCATATATTCTGCTTTGTGTCTTTAAAAGTTCACTTTAATTGCTTTGTGAACAACAGAATTTAGTGGAGGGAAAAGTGGAAATGCAGAGATAGTTGGGAAGCTACTTGTAGTAGTTCAGGTGGCAGATGGTGGTGGCTACTGAGCGTTGGTAAAGTACATGTTTAATGTGCTTTAATGACTACCTCTATTAATTTTCACTTGGTTAATGAAGTCATTACAAAACTTAATAAAATGTTGAGTATATATTGTAATTATGCTTGCCTTCACATAAGCATTGCTTTCTTTCCTTGGAGGTTGATTACATTATAGTCATACCTTGGTACTCGACTGCTTTGAAACTTACTGAATTTGGTACTCGACACATTTTGACATGGTACCCGTCATGTGTTTGGTATTCAACACACAAGCCAGAACTTGTTAGGGTTGATTGCTTTGTGATTTGCTACCCTTTCCAGCTGAAACAAGGGGTCACGTGTTAGTCAAGCTGTAGTTCTTGTCCTGTGCACATCCCCTTGTGGTCTTAATCTTAGTTTCTGTGGTCATTTTGTGTATTTTTGGTTTGGGAATGCATTAAATTTATTTTCATTATTCCTTATGGGAAAAATTTGTTTGCTACTCGTCGTTTTTGGTACTCGATGCACCTCCCAGAACCAAATAGTGAGTACTGAGATACCACTGTATTTTATATACAAAATGTTTACAATTAAATATAATAAATTTTTTTTTCTTTTTGGCCCCCAAGCTAATAGTTCTATGTGACATTTGCTCTATGTGACATTAGCCAGGGGATGAGTTAGGAAGTTTTTGTGGTAGTGCAAGTGAGAGGAAATAGGATTTTTTGTGTGCAGGTGGAGAAAAAAGAAAAAATTCAGGGTATATTTAGAGAAAGAGCTAACAGAATTGGTGGGTAGAATGTGAGAGATGAGCAGGAAAGAATTAAGAATGGCTCCTATGAGTATGTTTTCAGCCTTGACTGTTTTGGTGAACATTGTTGACATTTGCTGAGCTGGAGAGGTATGGTGAAGAAATGGGTTCTCAGGGGCGAGTGAGAATAACAATTTCTGTTTTGGTTATGTTAGGTCTAAGATCCCCCAGAAAAGCCAAATGAGTGTCTAATATGTGATTAAATATAGAAACCTAGAGTTTAGATGTCAGGGGAAAGATCATCTATAAATTGACAAGGAGTTCATACTGCGAAGATGCTCTCAGGAAGTTTGAAAAATGAGATAAGGCAAATGCAAGAAAAAACTGGAAAGTTCCAGGGGAATCTGTCCAGCAGAGATAAGAATGATGAGGTGTCTGAGAATGAGCAGGCTTAGATTATCTGGCTAACCAAAGGCCCTAGCCTTACTAGCATTATCAGATGGGGAAGTGCTTATTTGCCACAAAACGCTTAGATTTTTGTGGTGACTCTACATAATTAAGTGGATATTGGTAAGAGTGGAAAGGAAGATGTATTAGATTTCCTTTTGTTTAGAAAGGATTTCAAAGAATGTACAGTTCCTAAGCCTCCAGCTCCTGTCTTTTGTGTAGTCTCCATTCTTTTGGCCTATGGTATGTTTCTTAATTCCCCAGACAGGCTCACTGAGACTGGATAAGCACTCAAAGTCAGCTGATAGTTTCATCAGGATAGGTTTAAGAGAACTTTGTATACATATCATAATAGTTGGAGGCTTCTTTTGTGCATCCTTGAACTTGAGACTAAGTCTGACTTTAAAGGAATTCTCTGAGCTCTTTGGAGCTGGCCTCTCTCATCAGGTAATGACAACGCTCCAGTTAGTCAACACCCAGGAGTAAAACTGCGGATGATGAAGTGTTACTATGCAGTGCTGGCTGCTTTGAACTTTTATTTGGTATCCCAGAGTCTATTCTTCTGTCTCTTTCCCTTCCCACCCTTTTTCTATGCACTTATATCACTTTTTAACAGTTCATCACAAAGGGAAAGTATGAATTGGATGATCTTGCTCTCATTTTTTAACACCTTTGACTAAAAGTGGATCTGTGAGTGAGTGTAATCATTTCCAGAAAGGACTTGCATTGAGTGCCAGTAAATAGAGTCTTGCTTCCAAGGATGTATGTATGTAGGGGCACAAGGGTGGCAGGTAAGAGTAATGTTTTATTTGTTTTGTTTTGTTTTTTTCCTGCTGCCAAGACAGTGCTGTTGGCCTGTGCTTCTAGACTTTATTTTGAGACACTAACTCTTTTATCTGATGTAACATTGGGAATGGGATTAGTTACTGGTAGCTTTTCAGAAGAGATAGTCTTGAAGTGGCCTTAAAGGAAGCTTAGGGTTTAGATATGTTAACCTGTCTATAATCACAAACCTTCATCACCTTCCAGTTCCTATTTATTATGAGAATAAAAAAGGCTCTGCAAGAGTTATAGTTGAAAGTCTGTTCTGATTCTTGTTATTATGATAAAAGTTGTTCATCAGTTCCTTCAGTGCATTTTGCTTATTATATTCAAGTCATCTCTCCCACACCAAACATCTTAATGGCAAGGTCTTTTTCCACCCCACCTTGGTATCTCCCTCGCCAAGTGACACAGTACCATAGTAGTAGACCTTCCACCAGTACCATGTAGTAGACACTCACTAAATTGTCTGAGACAGTAGGGTGTAATATTGTTGAAGATCTTGAATTTTGCAGCCAGAGTATGTGGGTTCATATCCAAATGGGGCTCATTCTTCCTAGCAGCCTGACTGGACACATTACTTAAATCCTCTGTTTCTCAGTTTCCTCATCTTAATAACACTATCTGTTTCATAGCATTGTTGTGAGGCTTAAACAAGATAATGTATACAAAATTCTTAGAAAAGTGCCTGGATCACCATTACCATCATTATTATTATCATCAAATTTTTATGGGGATAAAACAGAACCATAGAGACCACTTTGGAAAGAGGAAAGGGATGGGTACATGAGGTAAGGGGAAATATTTTAAGGATGAAGCTGAGTAATTTAATAGATGAAGGTAATCAGCAATTCTTGGGTGAAATAGCTGCTGCCTCAGGTCTAGGGGCTAAATCGTTTAGAGTTAGAGACTCAGGGCCATAAATTGGTTTGGTGATGGTGAAGGAAGAAGCATAGTTAAATATGGTAAAGAAGACAGAAAACCAACCACAAATAACTTTACATATTTGGTGAGCCAAGGGCTCTTACATCAAAACAAACATTTGTGCCCCCATTTCTTCAATAAACATTAGTCACAGCTAGGGCTATCAAATTAAATAACTTAGTTGTTGTTTCTGCCCTTATGGAATTTACAATTTTGTGGGTGGCCAAATTTTAAACAACTTCAACAAAGCAAGATGGGTGTGAAGATAGGGAATCACTCTCTGCCCAATCCGTGCTACCAATGGATATATTTGGGAGCCTTTAGAATCTGGCTCAAAGCCTACCTTCCACCAGAAATTGTTGTTGACAGTTTCATTAACTTATTTTCTCTTGTCCTTAATCCTATCTCTTTACAAACATGCACTGATAGTTTAAGTTTTCCTATTCTTCTGAATTTATACAGCTTTCATTCAAGAAGATAAGGAACAGTGTTCTGGAATGCCATGTCTGCTCCTACTTCCCGCGTCTTTTTCTGAAAACCCTTCTGGAATTAGGAATTCATCTCTTCAAAAATGCACTCATTTATGTTTTCTTCCTGAGATCTTTTGATGTCTGAGGTGTCTCTGTGGATCAGCATTCACTCGTCATTTTTCACCCAAGTTTTAATAGAGTCTTTCCTGTATTTCTGCTCTTTGATTAATGCATTTTATATTCCTTTAATATGGGAGAGCCAAGTCCATGATGAAAGTTGGGAAATCAGATATCTTGGCACCTTGAAGAAGTAGCCATTTCTGGGTCTCATTTGCAATGCATTTTTCTGTGATGAGCACAGGGTAAAAAATGTAGGATATGTTTGTTGAACTACTACAAATCTTACTTATTTCAGGAGCAAAAGAAGTAACACTCTAGCTCTTACTAAAAAAATATTAATAATAATTTTAGGAACATTGTTAATAAAATGAAAGACTTAAACAACAGTCTTTTTATGTCCTTAAACTTGATGTTGTATGAGATAAGAGTCACAGAGCAGCAAATGCAAATTAGCAGCTGTAAACCTTCAAATTTCATGCTCAAAGTGGTTGGTTACAAGAGAACTAATTTTTACAACATGGTGAGACAGGCAATTATCTATTGTCTCTTATACTAAGACTAATCTACGCACTGACTAATTTTAGACCCTTTCTTTCTCTGGAGACTCTGATCTGCACAAACTGCAAGGTCCAAGATAGTGATGATCTGCTGAACATATGCAGAACAGATGGTTGAAGAAAGTATCTGCCCATTCAATTATTACATTACTTATTTTTGCCATCTTGCTGCCTGTGCAAACACAAGGCTGTATAAAGCCGGTCTTTAGGTCATTCCCCATGTTGAATCATGGAGACCACATGGCATGGCTGCTTGTGGAGGGATGCAGGAACCAGCAGCTTCAGATGATGTTGCTTAATTTCCTGGCAGAGTGATTTTAGGGAGTAAGACAACAGTAAGATGCTGTTATTCAGGTAATAGCCAAGGACTGCAATCAAAGCTCTGGAAAATTCAGTTTACATTCTCTGCCAGCCTGGTGTTGGAAAGTCTTGTTCTGGACAGACATTGAGGAGACAAAGAGAAGTTGAAGAGTAAGAAAAGCCAATGCTGGAGATGAGAGGGCCCTTGTTGATCTCAAATGTTGTTTCCTTCATCATCTCCATGTTGTAACCAATAGCTACAATTTATGGTTTGAATTGTCTTAATACTTCAGTGAGGTAAATCACACATGTTTGCATACAGCTATTTCTTAATCTACCTCTTATGCCATAGCTCCAGAAAAGGAAAAATAAAAACAAAAACACACACAAAAAAGACAAAAATCCCCATAGTACTTCAGTTGACTGAGTCTTGGAATAAGTCACATTCATTAGTGTACCTTTGCATTAATTAGGCCTAGTAATGTCAGGAGAAAAGGCAGCTGAGTTGAAAAGGTCACACTGAGAATCTGTAGTCTTTACCACAGTATTTTCCTATTTCCATTTAATTGGATTTTAAGTGGTTTTGTGATGAACTAGTGTAACCTCTGTACTGCTTCTGCCACTTGGTTTTAATTAGCAAATGGGAATAAAAATGTCCTGGTTTAATTTAGCAATGAAAAGGTTATTTTGAAGCTTGAGAAGTAATGAAACAATATACTGTGTTAGGTTTTATTTATTTGGGGCTACTTTTCTCTCATTTCTTTAAGTTTATTATATACTGGTTTTTTTTTATTGCTTTTTGTTTTGCCATGCACTATACCAGGGACATAGTATTTTTGTCCTTGTGAAGTTTTCATAGTATAAGATCACTTTATTGTTTAGATTTAAATAAGAAATCTTTTAGAAAAGAAAATCTCGACACTAACAGTAAAACCAAATGGAGGAATGGGAATGGTAGAGGAGGGAGGGAGGTCAAATACATGGTGATGGAGGGAGAACTGACTGGGTGGTGAGCACACAATGCAATATATAGACGATGTATTGTAGAATTGTACACCTGGAACCTATATAATTTTACTAACCAATTTGTCACCCCAACAAATTTAATTAAAAAAAGTATATTAGATTTAGTATGCTTTATCCATCATATCTATTTCTACAAATGACCATTTTTCTGTCCAAAATGATTTTCCACTCTCATGGAAAATATTGGTTACTATACATATTCTGTTAAGATATTACTCAGTGTAAGAAATATCAAACTAATTATCAAAACAAATAATTTTTATATAATTTGTGCAATAATGGTATGTAGCAAAACAACATTCGTGACTTGTTAAGTATTAAGGAGAGCCCAAAGATAGCAAGCTTTGCAGGAAACTCACAGACGTTTTAATAAAAACAGTCTTTTAAAGTTTTGGCCTATATGGTCATTCTATACGTGTTCCTCCCTTTGCCCTCCACTCTTTCCTTTTATCTGGAAGATGCTAGTGTGGAATAAATAATAACATGGGGAAGTGGCTTTGCTTTTTATGGTTTCCTAAGGCTGTGACTATTTTATAGAGATTTGTTCCACTGGAAGCCCCAGGTTTCCTGTTTTTATTACCCACTCTTCATGTGGTGGTTTACACTAAATTGGCCATCGCAGAAGTTAGAGAGCAGTCTGTTTAACACAGTAAATTGAATTGTTACTTCCACAGCCATGTCTCACAGCCCAGACTCTGGGCTTGATCACTAACACCAAATACCACGTCATTTGCCTCACTTTTGACCTATTTTTGAAGTTAGCTCCTCTTTAAGGTTTTACTTCAGTAATGTTTATTTGGCCTATTGGGTGGTTATCAGGAAACAGGTAACTTGGAAGGAGAGATGACAAATTTCCCTTTTGTCAAGAGGAACTCCCTCACAGTTTGGATTCTCTACCCCTGGACCCAAAATGCTGAAAGCTCAGTGACATGCTCACAATGCCTAGTGAACCTGTGACAGGGAAGGCAAACATCTCCTCATGTAACCATACTGTGATGTTAGACAGATGAAGTCCCCGGCAAGCTCTTGTAAATAGAATTTCTCTTCTAGAGGACTGTCAGCATATTCAGCGAAGAGTACAAAGTTATTTACTCCACATGCATGGTCATTTAGCTGGTTCACAGTAGGAGAAATGGCAATACATACACAGAGGTTTGTGTAAATAACTGGTCATAAGGTAGACAAAGCAGATAACCCAGCATAGAATAGCGAGGAGGAAGAGGAGGGAGGTGAGGATGGGAAATGGTTGCGATGAGACCATGGAGTAAGCTGGGGAGTGAGTGGGGCATGGTGGTGTCCCTGCATCCAAAGGCATAGACCAGGTTAATTGTCCAGAGCTGTAGCCTGTGGCCACTCATCTGTCTTCCCAGCAGACAAGAACTGTCCTGGTCTCAAAACTCCTTTAACACTTTCACTGTGTTAATTGAACTCAAGATGTTTTTTTTTCAAAATGTGTCAAAAAGCCACAAAATATAAAAAGTTGATATTTTGACTGTTTTAGGCATTTAATAATAACATTTGAGCTGCTTTGTATATAAAGGACATTATTTTTATTTTAAATTTTTGTTATGTGGTAATAAATTTACCATTATATTTCATTTTAGCAAAAAATACTCAAAACATACTAAATGGCATCAATTTGATTTAACTGTAGATAAATTAGAATCTAATGGCGTTGAAGACATAAAAAGTTTATTAGAAAACGTTATACAATATGGCATAGAAAATATCTTTGTTGTTGATAGAGCAAGCCACAGGAAAACACATTTAAAAATCATATAAATGGAGAAAGTCCTTGAAACAGTTTCACAGTGAATAACAAAGTTTACAATAATTACAGTATTTGTATTTTTAAGTAAATACAGTTAAGGTGGTACCTTTTATTAAATGATTACATTAAATTATAAAATTTTCTCATTCATTGTTGAAAAACATTAAATTGTACATACGTCCGCTTTCCTAAACTTCCTTTCTGGAACTCTGACTGGATTTTTTATATTTTACTTTTGAGGGATGGTTCTCAAAATAAGGAACAACACACATTGCTGGATTTCCAGGACACATAGCACGGGAATGCTTTTGTTTGCAAACACCTTTCCCCTGTTTTGGCACAGTGTGAGGGCACAATGCCACAGTAGAAACAAAGGTTCCTTTGAGCTCCTGAGCTAAACTCCAATGCCACAGTCAGCAGATGGAAATATTCATCGTATATATCAGAACGTTGCAGCAAAAGAGTTAAAGATTACTGTGGTTGTTCTGTTTTAGTAACTTTGACAATATGTCAGTAACTTTTTACGTCTGTAGAAGGGGGAGAAATTGGAAAACAAAACTGAAAGCAGATCAGGTACTGTCGATGCAGAGCCTCCGGTCTCCAGATAGTTCAGGAACTCCAAGGGCCGTGCGTGCATGTTACGCTGCCTGCCAACTTAGGCAGTGGGGTTAGAGTGTGGGGGCATCGCCTTCATTCTTAGGTAACAGAAGAGGATTGCTTTTATAGTAGATAGGGTTCTTACATTTGGGAGGATTCATGTCCTCTGTTAATCCTGTCTGTTACTGCAATTACTCTAAATATTTGCATTCTGCAAACTTACCTCCTTGTTTTCCCTAACTGCTTCCTCCCTCTGGTATTACACCTGCATCTTGATAAGATACCGAAGAACCACACAGGAATGAGTGAAGAGAGTCCTAACCATGTTACTATTTTGGAAGAGGATGAGATCCATCTGAATACAATTTGTTTGGGTTGGCTTCCCCAGTCCTCTTTTGACTCATAGCCAAACAATAAGTTTAGCTGAATTTACCGTTGTGCCCTCTGCACTTCAATTATTTTATTGGTGTGTGTATGTGCATGCGTTTGCATGTGTGTGTGCACGGGTGTGGATGAGGGTTTTGCTCTCATAATTTATAACAATAGCTCTGTAGTATAGTCATTTTACAGAAGTTCTGTGGAAATGCAATGTACAGCATCAAGTGTGATAAACACAGCTGGTAATCATCAATGTTTCTGTAGCTCTGAAACAAATCAACCTGAGAAATGCCACTGATTCTAACAATTTGACAACACTACATTTAGTAGGAGTCTGTGGTGACAGTTTGCAGCACATGTGGATCTTCTCCATTTATTGTTTTGCTATATATCAATCATAGAGTAAGAAATCACCAAAGTTATTCACAGTTGCCTCTAAGAGTATGAAAACAACTCAAATCCCAAGGACATGAAGAAGTGAGGGGAAAGATGGGGAGAAAATTGGGCTATTTAGTCCAGCTCCTGAGTAACACAATATTAAGTTGAAAAAAAAAGGTGAGTGTTTCTGTGTGAGCATCATTTAGGTTATAAATATGTTCATGGTTTCCTCTTTTTTTTTTTCAAATACATTTGGGAAACTAAGCATTCTTCCCTGTCTCTAGGTTCATCAGCATTAGGGGACATATGTGGCCATAATTGGTGAGTGGAAGGTGACAAGATAGTCCTCTCTTTTCTCACCTATATATTTTTTTCTCCCAAGTATAGGACTGCAGAAAACTACAAGAAATCCCAACCTTTTGTGAGATATGACTGGTTAGCAGGTGAGGTAGAGGAGAAGAAAACAGACTCAGAGCTCCTCTGAAGTGTAGCAGGATAGAGATGGCGTGGACAGAATCCAGGAAAACGAGCAGAGACCTAGAAGTAGAAGAAAACATAGCCACATGTTTCTGAACTTTTCTGCTTATGCCACAGGCTGGAAGCCGTGCTCCAAATTCCATTTTTAGCTCTGGAGTGTCCTTAGTGACTTTTCTAATGGCCGTGTAGCAGTGGGTATTTATAACCCATTCATTCAGTATTTATATTGAGAAATACCTGAGGGCCCTGTTTGTTTTCTTGTTCTCTGTTATGGAAATGGCATTTTCTACTTTGGAAGGGCATGGTGAGGGTAGACTGGCAGCAAGTAGAAAAACTGTCAAATGTGGACAAGTTAAAATTGAGTCACTGCAATAATAATTTTTGGTATCCATTATATCAAATTTCTCAATATAAAATATGTCTAAAAATGCTTTCTCTAGTGTCTATTGTGTCCACATATATAGTTTTATTTTAGAACAGCTTAGGCTGATATTTATGGTGTAGAGCAGTGCATCTAGATTGGTAGGAAAAATATTTTAAAATTACAAATAGCTGCTGCTCCAATGCCATGAGTAGTGCTTTGATTCAGCCATTAAATTACCATATTTTGCTATGTATAATGCACACTTTTTCACCCAAATTTGTGAGAGGAAAATAAGGATACAGATTATACATGGGTAGTATTAATTCCATATGTATATAAAGGTCTTTAATTCTTTTATTTATGCTTATGAGTTACAAGTATAACTCTAGAAGTCAATAATGATAACTGTATGCAAAGTAATGCCCTGGAATATGATAATCAGTTTTTTGTTTGTTTGCTTGTTTTTTTAATATTATATTAAAAAATTTATACATAAAATTTCTTGTACCTGTTTATGTTCTTGTGTTTTGTAATTATTTGTTGCATAAATTTCTTGTATCATAATGTTAAGAATATAATGCTAATATCTTTTATAATACAAAGAACAAGTACTCAAATATAAACAAATAAAAATTTGAATTAAAAAGTTAAAATGAAAGTTTTTTTTCCCCTGAAATTTGGGGCCAAAAAGGTGAGTGCACATTATACACATGGCCAAATTGTACATGGCAAAATATGGTAAAACCTAGCAAAGGGAGGCCTTCCATAATACCTGTTATATCAGTGGCTCTATTTTGCTTGGTTGGTGCGAAATATTTTGAATATCATACTTGGAAAAAGTAAGAAAGCATACATGCATACCTACACATATTCACACACGCATACACAGAGATACACACACCCACACACAAATTCCTGAGCATTAATTAGACAAACAAAGGTGTTAAAGATTAGGGTCCTGCGCTTTGAGAACTTTTCTTTGAAGAAACTTACTCGATGTATTTTATAACTAATAACTCTTATCCTTCCTTTAGAGTGTCCTTTTAATACTAACGTTCTGCCATAAGTTAACCATTTCTTCACAAAGCATCTCAAAATATTTGAGTAGCAGGTATTTATACATTCTGCATATAAGGTATATAAAATACATTATTATTCACATTTTGGAGAACTTTTAGGCTCATATTGGTGAAATTCTTATAGGTTTAGAAATTATCAGGGTGTCATTTTACATTTTCTAATTATTTGGATTTTTATTGTGTACATGAAATCATTAACAGTTAAACTAAACAGATAACGCTTCTATATCCAAAATGTTTCAAGTAACATATTTTCTGCCAGTGGTATCTTCCACTTTTCCCCAGGGGGATTACATGAACACATTTCATATAAAGCCTTCCTACAGCAATTTTCAGGATCAGTTATTCTGTATTGATGATGATTAAGCCACTCAAAATGTGGCTTGTGTTTAAGGCAGCATCATATCTTGATCTAATAATCATGGTCTTTGTCACATGAATATTACAGATCTATTCCCACATATCCCATATCTACTTTACTAACCAGAAGGTATTAATGGATTTTGAAACTGTTAGCAGTGGTTAAGATTACGAGAGTCAGATCAGACAGATCTGGGTTCAAATCCTAGCTTCCCATGACATTCACCATGCTACTTAATTTTTCTAAGCCTCAGTTTCTTTATTTGCACAATGATAATTACAAGATTATTTATTTCACAGGATTTTTATAAAGATTGAAAAAAAGTGATGCACGAAAAGTAGTTAGTATATTGTCTGACATAATAGACGTTCATTATTATTATATTTTATTTCCCTTCATGTTCTGCGATAAGCATTATCAAATGTTATTTTCTTTAGGTGTTTTCCACTAGAAAGTTCAAGGACATTCAGTTTGATTCAATAGCATTTCTGAAATCCCTTTTACCCAAACTTCTGGAAAATCTCTTTAAGTCTTTAAGAAAAATTTTCACAGGAGAAGAATGCAAAATAAATATTCCTTTAGGAGGGTGGTACTTTCAAAACAGAAAATGTAGTTCTACTCCTGTCCCTGGTTTAGGCTGACCAGATGTACCATTTTAAATGGGACAGAAAACAATAATACTGTCCCATTCCCAATGGCACATCTGGTCAGCCGCACCTGACCCCCAACCCACTGGTGCAGAGCCTGTGGCTCTTTAACCTCCAAAATACTTAGTAAAGCACTTAGTTAAGTGCTCTGTCTATGACATATGCTAAGGAAGACAAGAGAATATTTGCAAGTCAGTACGGATTATAAACCTGAAATGAACTGGACCAATCTCCAGACTGTTCTTCAGGCCTTGATATATCAATAAAGCATAGAGACAGAATGAGAGAGCACTTTGCTTTCAAAGAGAAGGTCAAGTGCTTGAAGCCCAGTGGTGCTAGGGCTCAGGCAGACTCCCGGAGGACAAATCAAATTTAGTAATTTAGCAATTCACAGCTGAAGAGAATTTTGAATGTAGTTGCAAGCTTTCCACACTCTCTATTCTTCTTTTTTTTGCTTTATCATTTTTTTTTCACAATTGGATTATTTGTTATTTCATATCACAGTTTTATATTTGACTTATATTATGCCATCTGTTTATAATACTTTAGTGATAAAAATACTATATTTTATTTTAAAGTCCTTTTGGTTTTACTCGGTTGTAACTTCCTTGAGGACAGGTACTATTCCTGGTTTTGTATCTATTAGAGGGTTTAACATTATGCCTTCCAATACTGAAGCTGTTAATAAATGTGTTAAACTGACATGAGTTGGAAATAATACCAATGAGTTCTTTGAGTTCAGCAAATGTTTAGAGCTCAGGTGCAGTGTCTGGCATAGAGTAAACAATCATCCTCCTAATAGCTTTGTGCTGAGCTTTGCTACACAGGTATGCAGGTGAGTCCAGATGTTCAGGTATAAGGTTATCTACGGGAAGGAGAGCGTACCACAAAGACGTGATTCGGATATGTGAACCTTCTATGACCCTAAGGTGATTTATATTATTGAAAAATGATCCTATAAATCTTATTCCTCTAAAATTATGTCAGTAAGCAGTATTAATAATAATTTGTGACCACTTAATTAAATCCAAGTTATTCTTTCAAACTCCAGGTAACCCCCACGTACCACGGCACTTCTGTAACATGGAGCCCCTAACACAGCTGGCGAATTGGGGAAACGCTCACACAACACGGCACCCTAGAACATGACGTCACTCTAACAAGGTTTGAGTTAGAGAAATCCCCGACAGCACAAAGCATAATCAGAGCTTTTAAGATAAAAAAATATCTCATTTGAATTTAGGGAAATCCCCAAATAACACAGAATGAAATAAAAGCTTTAAGAGCAAAAGATACCTCACTTGAAATTTTTCATTCCAGCATGGATGTCATATCAGATTTAACTGCAGAATTTTAAAATTTATTAGAATTTTAAATCCATTTTGACTGTGGAGTATTAAGTACATACATTTTAAAGGTCTGTGTTTTTCTTTTTACTACATTATACATAGGTGAAAATTGCTTTACTAAAGATACTCTCTTACTTATAAAAATATAATGGTATGTTTGGAATCGACCCCTCCTTTTTTTGTACTCATTCTTTGTTTTGAAAAATATGGATTCTCATAACATGGCATTTGTAAGAACCCAACAACCGTGTTATATGGAGGGTACCTGTATAACAATTGAAAAATATAAGCTATACTTCCAAGATATATTAAAAAATTGTGCGAACGATGGCAAACTCCTGGGAAAGAACATACGAGTATAAAACCATTAGTGAGGCAGGGACTGGAAAACACCTGCATGCTCAGAGTTCTGGGGGCACTACCACCAATCATGGTAAAAGAATCAGCATCTCAGATAAAACGAGAAAAGGAAATGATAGCGGTCTGAGTTATTCTCATTGTCAGGGGTCTTCTGTTCTAATCACCCTGCCTTTTACTTCACTTAGTCATTTCTAATACCTATGGTTTCCCGGAGCATTCTCTATTACAGTCTTTGGTCCAACTCGTGGGCTAAACCCCTGCACAGCTCCCACTGGAGCTTTTCAGCTCCATTTACCCCTGAGGAATCTCGTAGAACTCCTTTGCTTTGGCTCTGTCACAGAACAATATTGCTTGGAAGAAACCTGCAGGCTGGATCCCTGTTATCACCCAAGTCCCTTTCATGAGATGAAATCCTAGATCCCGCTTTCAGACAAGCGGTCAACAGACTGGAGTTGAAGCAGAGTGAACTTTATCTGTAACTCAAATGTATTTGAAGCTGTGCTTTATCTGTGGGATCCTAGAAAGTTTTTTCCGTGGCGTACTGGTAGATTTGGTCACTGTGTGTCTGAAAATAGTTTATCAGAAAGGGGGTGCTTGATGAAGTATATAAGAGTGCTTTCTTTGCAGTATAAACTAAGTTTCTTTAGCATTTCATTGGTGAGGCAAAGCTTTGGAAGAGAGAAGACCTGGGTTCAAGTTGGCAGTAGATGGTGTTGGAGTCTGCCCACTGGGCCTACTACCTGTGTTCGCCTGCGGCTGTAATGGGCAGTTTCCATCATGCTAACTGCTTCTCACTCCTATTCTGTCACTCACCTGAGGACTTTCACAGGAGCCCTAAGAGTTTTCTCTGCGACTCAAAAGTGCGGAGGAGTTAAAGTGCCTGAGGCCAACCCTCAGCTGGTTTGGATGGGAGCCGGTGGATGGATGCCCCCGACTTCCAATTCTATGTGTGAATATTCAGAGACAAATTTGCATGGTTTCTCGGAGGGTTCCCAGCAAGACGAGTCCCAGTTACCCACAGAGGTGACCCACTCACTAACCCAACCTGCTTTGGCATTTTTCCTTCCCTGACTTACTTTCCCTGTTCTCTCCCGCCTCTTTCTGGGGATCACTTCTTTAAAAAAATTGTGTGCACCAAAGTCTTTGTCTTGGGGTCTGATTTGAGGAGAACCCAATCTAAAATATGGTCTTAACTATGCACTTCACTGATACTAAGACTCTAAGGAAGTTATTTTATTTTCTCAGCCTAAGGTTCTTGACCTATCAAACATGAGAGTTAGATTAAAATGAGAATTTCCCTATTTACTGAGCTGTAGGATTTTCTTTAAAAAAATTAAATCTTAAACAAAACCTTATATTGTAGAAATTGTTAAAAGTGATGAACTGGTTTCTTAGATAATTTAAAGCTTTGTTTATTTGTTTTTGTATGGTAGATATTTCTTGTTTGTAGATCACTGAAGTATATCCTTGGGTTCTTATAATTCCTTGTAGCACTATTTTTGAATAACTAGACTAGATGATATTTACAGCTCATGGAAAACTTGAAAGTCTGGGATTCTAACTGTGGATAAAGGTCCTTGAGGAGTTCCCTACTTCCATCCTAACCTCTGGTTGCTTCCTTAGCTCCCAATCCACTCAAGCCCAGTCTAGAATCTTCCTTCCCCATACCATTCAACTCCCTACCATCCAATGGTTGTCTGTACTTGTGCACATAAGCATGTGTATCATCACACTCCAAAGGAAAAATCAGAAATATAATTTCCTGGCTTATAGTATACCACTTTCCCAGAAATTTTAGCTCAAAGACTCACTTTTGATAGTATGCTGGGTGACTGTGGGGGCAAAAAAAATAATTCTTGTAAATTTTCTTTTACTTCTTGATAAAGATTTTCAGGTTTTTGGTTGTTGGTTTTTACCTGCCATTTCATTAAAGGAATACATTCAATAATGTTGTTCAGCTTTAACACCAATGAAATACATATTTCAGGGCACCTATCTGCTATAAAACATATTTATTTTTTGCTCCCAAATCTTAACTCTTCACCATTTAATGTATTTCTCAAAAGTTGTTTTCCTTTCTGCAGCAAGGTATTTTGACTGGAGTTTCGGAATAAGATGGGGTTTTCTTCTAGAAGCATCCACATGTCTCTTTATTTCCTCCTTCCCCACACTTTCTGCCTACGCAGGGTTCTGGACTTTTGTCAGCCTGTCTTCCCCTATTCCTTTCCTCGGAAGACCTTGGGCTATCCCATCGTCCTTCCAGATAAACCACAAAACCTGCCACCACTTGTTTTCTCTGGGACCAGTTCCAGCACATATCTCATCTTGCCAATCTTTCTAGGGACCCTTTCCCTGAATCTTTAAACACTGCACTTTTGCTTAACTTTTAGAAATCCACAGAGGAAAAAAAATCCTTTCTTGCATTTTTTATTTTCTGGAGCAAATAGCTGTTATCTCATTTCTGTTCATCAAATCTTTGCTTTTGTCACATACTTCCTTTTTTTTTTTTTCCTCTCAAAGATGAATTGAACAGAGGATCTAATTTGAAGGACTACATTTGGAGAAGAGATAGAATAACACCCACTCACTTTTTTGGCAAATATTCATATCTAGATAACATGTATACAAGTCCTATTAGGAGGGATTATTTTTCCCAAATACAACTTAGTGATGTTGGGTAGGCATTTGTTAGTGAAGCTGACAGTCAGAGAGAAAACGATTTAACCCATCTTCACTGGCCATGATGTCCGCATTTCCAGGCGAGTTGATGGTTGTGAGTTCCTTTTCCAAGTTCATTATTTACCCCACAATTTTCTATAGTATTTCAGATCTTTGAAACCCAGGACAACTTTATGTCAACACAACATTTTGGACAATATCTCCTTCCTTCTCTTTGGCAGAGTATTTCTTGAGCCTTGCAGCTGTGTATGTTGCACTTTAATTTTTTAGTTTTTGTGCTTCATCTTTTCTTTCATAAGTGGTGTCCCATGTGATTGCATCTAGATGCATCCCTCACCCAAACCACCCAGGCTGCAGAGTGTGGGTCTCTTGTCTCCCACACCCGTCAGGTGCTTCAAGACAGGAGCTCGTCTCCCATGGCTGCCCAGCATGTTGGGTACGTGGTAGCTCCGTAATTTATGCTGGCTGGATAAATCACCAAATTACTGGAACATATGTCTTTTGGGTGAGGCTTCATTAAGAACTTTCTGAATGGCTCAAGATTTGGTAATTTGGATGTTTTTCAGAAGCTCTGAGCAGCTTTCTTGTTATTTCCAGTTTCATGTATGAATTATGGGTCTGAAACTTCTCTCCTACTGTGCTTGGTTTTGATGGCATCTTGGCTTTGGAGCTTGCTGTCTGTCTTTGTCACATTCTAATGCTTTATGCCATTCTTACTCCAGCTCTTCCATCTCCGACACTGATGTGAACATAAAGTCCCTTTCATTTAGATTTCTCTGTCATGGGCGGCTCCATGCTTTATCTGTGCTCGTATCAAATGTCAGCCGGTACCCTGTGGAGATGAGCAAAGGTTGTGTGAGTGATGCCAGGGTGTGGTATACTTACCACAGACCAGTCTGGGGGCATTCCATGAGAGAAACAACTATTTATTTTTCCCCTTTTAATTCCAAGATCCTTCAGCAAATGAAGCCAGTATGTCTCTGCACTGTGTTTTGTATTATTTCTGGGCAGCAGTCACTATGATGTGTTACTCCCTTTCCTACCAGTGCTCCTAACAGTTGGCCAACATGTAGCCATCGGTACAGCAATTGACGAGTTTCATGTGTGTTTCCTCATTTTGCTTCGTATTTTTCCCTTTTGTGGAACTTCTCTTGCCACGTTTCTTCCTAAGTTGTTTTTATTCTTTATTCTTTTATATGGCACCTACCAAAAATTTGTGACCAGGTCAAGATTTTGGAATGGTGGGTAGTCACTGCAGGCCTCCTAAGAGTCATGTTGTTATCATATACATGAATAATGAGGCAACTCCAAAAAAATTTTTGTGTTTGTTTTCTTCCTGTTTTACTAATCATCTCAGTTTGCCTCTACCAATGACAATAAAGTTGGACAGAACTTTTCTCTTCTTATTAGCTATCCTTTTACATGGTGGCAGATGACAACAATAAAAACAATTATTTGCTGCACTGCGCAAATAACAATTATTTGCTAGTTTTGTGCCAGGCAATGTTCTATGTGTTTTACACACATCTTTTATTAAATCCCCACTGCAATTATGAGTTAAGTATCGTTCATGCAATTTCCCCAGAGGCCTCTGATTCCTCTTCTTGTGTGCTTTCTGACATGGTATTTCCTGCTCATTCCTGGCACATGCTAGTGTAATATGTAATGCAATGTAATAATGTCATATATGTAATTTGTTGTTATGTAATATATAATTTCCTGAGCCTTAATACTGGGATAATTTTTTCCCACATTTAAAACATTGTGTTTATAATATGCCCTATTGATTGATGAAGATCAAGAGAGGATCATAACTATTCATATTTCATTTTCCTATTCAGTGGTTTTGATCCTGCCTGTGTATCTAAAATGGCCAAGGGAAGAACAGATTAACGGCATGTGGAACTATTTCTTTTCTGTTTCTCTCCATCTTCAGGAAGCCATCCTCCTGTATTTTCTATTTACCTTGTGTTTCCTCTCTCCTCTCACCCCAGCTCTAACCCCCAAATTTACATTTCTCACTGCCTTTCACATATACCATGCTTGGGAAGTAGACTTTTCCCAACATATCTTTTAAACACATGACTTACTGTGTATTCTCTTATCCAGTTGATGAAGAAGCTGAAGAACAGAGCAGTAAACAACTTGCCAAGTTCATAGAAATATGCCAGAGAAATACATGCACCACAGGATTTCTCCTTGGGAGGGGTCGCTCAAATCTTACTCCCTCCATGGAAGATTCCCCGAGACCCCTCCACTTTCTCTGAAGTCAGAGTCATTCCTTCCTGCCTCTGTTATCTCCTGTCACTTTATATATCCCTCAGCACAGTGTTTATCTCAGGATATTGTGACTGGAGGTTTATTTCAATTCCTTATTAGATTGTGAGATCCTTCGTGGCAAACACTACTCCATTCATCCATGCATCTCCTGCACCTAGACTATACTTGGCATATTGCAGATGCCGGACAAGGATTAGCTCTGGAAATGACAGTTGGCTGCTGTTTCTATTGTTGCTCCCTGAGGGAAGGTTCATGTGGATCCTGTTGTTTAGTGGGTGCTGATGTAGGAAGGTCATCCTATTGACTCAGAAAAACATACGAGGAGGTACGGATTCCCAACCACAGAGGTTTCATCACAAAAATTCCATTTGCAAGGTAAAAGCCCTGAGTTAAAAACAGACCTAATCCCTTCATGTGATGGAATCTCATTTGTTAAAACTATAAGTTTAAACACAGAGGTCAGATTTCAAAATACAAGTTTCTTATTATGGTCCGAGTATTCTCAAGGCAGGGAGGATTTTGTGTATTCACTCACAAACACAAACACGCTCACATACACACTCGCACACTACTCTGCTGCTTGAGGTCATTTATGCGGTTATATAAACTTTCAATTTACATATGAAACATTACCAAATTGTGTATATGCAATGGATTTCCAACATAATTTCAGCTTGACCTGTGGTAAATTTCCCCATGTCGGCATAAAGAAAAGCACCTCTGTCCCAGATTTTAACTCACAGGCAGAAGTAAGTTAGCAAAGGAGTCAGGAGAGAATGAAAAGAGAAATAACTATGCTCCTAATAGAAGAAAGAAAGCAAACGTTGATTTAATCAATTGACTTACTTTTAAGTAAGAACACAGATGTTTTCTGTTAGGTCCCTGGTGAAAATTCAGTAGGCGCCAGCGATACTTTAGGACCAGTGGCTTCTGATAAAATTTGAAACTAAGGTCTGGGCTGTTCTTGCTAAATGGGCTTTTGCACAGTAGGCCTGTCAGTGTGGTGCGATTTTCCTCCTGAGCAGAAATTGGCCCCCTCTTCTTCATGTATTCATGCACTCTTTCTTACTAGCCACTCACTTCTGTTCTTTATCCGTTAGGGTAGGAAAACAACGATATGTGCTTATGCTGTTGTGTTGCTTGAAAGTACGAATGCTAAAGAATTTAATTCTGTACCTATAAATAGCTATTTGAATCCTCTATTTTCTGGCCTAGTGGGAACACCTGTGTTGTTTTCTGAACTTACCTGGGTTATAGCCTCCTCTTTGAGCCATTGAGTTCGAAGAGTGGTGGAGGTGTGAGATTCCCTGATGCTGACTTCACAATCTGTCCCCCAGACTCTCTGTGGAAACATTAACCAGAAGTCCACCCACTAAATCTTGAAAGCGCTCCTCCAATGGTTTCTAAGATTCTGCATTTCCCCAAATGCCAGCTTTTCTCCTTCAGCTTCTTGAAAATTGCTTGCAGTAATTATGAGTCTTTTCCTTCTCATAATGATTATGTTAATATTCTTGGGATGTCTTTACAAAACACAATTTCTTATTACAATTTCAAGTAATACATCATCTTCTTTGCCATTCTTTTTGACCAGACAGCTACCTTCATTGGAAAAACAAGGCTGCTGGACTGTAAACTGTTTATGATCTGAGAATGTCCTCTACCATTTTAGATCCCTGCCATTATGGTTCCTAGTACATAGTGGGAGTGCAGAAAATGTGGGTTTGAATGAAGCCAGACACCTCTCTTATAATCACTCATTGGAACACATGTGTAGTCAGGCGATCTCAGACCATTATAACTCCCCACTGAAAATATCAAGATTGCCAAATGACCAAAAAAGTTGATCCTTGCTAATATTTTTCATAATGAATTCTTCTCGTCTCACCTATGTATTTTGTATTATCTGATAATCATGGTCTATGTATCTATTCACTTACAATCTGTATTAACACACAAGATGATAATATCTAGAACAGTGATTGTTTTGTAGAACAGACTCATCTCAAAATTGATATCATGACATTAGCAGGCTAAAAAAGACAAAAAAACAAAAGATCGTTTTACCATGTAATAATGTCCATTGTATGGGAGAGACTGGGCAGGTATCATTTTCTGATACCTGCTCAGTGTCGACTAGCACCTACTCAGAACACAGTCTCATGCTTGACTAAATTAAGCGAAGGAGATGATAGAAAGGATAGTATTAAGATACATGGAAACTCTGCCATGACTCCTTTCCCAATGCAGTTGTATTGGGTCTGTTCTAATTTTCACCCCTCAGTGTCATCTTTTATCCTGTCCCCCAAACTGAAACATCTGCAGTAGGGGCAGAAGAATGTCTCCAAGGCTGGGGCTGGAGGAATGCTTATCTGAATGGAGCTGACTCTTACCCTTCCCAGGGGGCAGAGGTGTTGATAGCTTCCATCAGTAATGACCTCATAGAAAAGTTCTACACATCTCAAACACCACACCACCCCAGCTGGCACTCATTGAGGGAAAAGCTGGAGCCTGAGTCCAAGTGACTATTGAGACAGAGCTACCCTGTCCCTTCCCTGGGTGACCTGTTGGCCCCATTCTGGAAGCAGATCAGGGAAAATCATGGAAGAAGACTCTTTTAAAACCATATGTGGAAACAGAAAGCATCTGATTCTCCACCTTTAAAATATTCGATATGCATAATTTAGAAATATTAAAATAACTTTCTTCCTTCTTAAAAAATATAATTAACTACTCATTAATTGATGCATTTGCTCATAAATCAACCCAGACCCAGTGAACACCTTCTATGGAGTAAACATGTTGGAGACAATAGGAAGACATTGATTGGCGAGGAAAGGCAAGGCAGCATCGCTCTGCCCACATGAAGTTTTTAGTCTATGAGGGAGATGGGCCTTAATCAAATAATCACACATGGAGATCCATGCTCAGAAGAGGGAGAATGTTGTCCTAAGAAGTTACATAACAAAACAAATTTCATATAGTTTGGGGGCAGGGAGGGATTGTCAGAGCTACACCTGTGAAAGCAGAATGGAAGTTAACCAGCTGAAGCTGAGGAGTAGAAGCACCTTCCAGGCATAGAGAGCAGCATGGGCAATAGGGGCCTTTGGCAAGAGGCAGAGTGGAATATTCAAGAAATGTGTAAATATGGTTCAGATGAATCTGGAAGGGTAGGCAAGTACAGACCATGCACAACTTGCTCTTCCTCCATCTGTCTTCCTTTTACAACCTGGCTGTGGTTTTCAACTCCCTTCCAGTGTCCCACGAAGATATCTAGCTCCAACTGGAGGACAGGGTGACTGGATGAGCGTGTCACCATACTGAGCCTTTGCTTCTTCCTACACCAGGGTAAGCAACTGTCCCTGAACATGTGAACCTCCGAAGGTAATAATTACACTTTTCATAGAATTGAGGAGTACTGGGTAGAGAGGAAATCCAGCCAGTTGACTTATGATCTGTCTTCTCGTCATTGAGCTGGATTCTCGGAAAGAACAACTTCTCTGGAATGGAGACTGTATCTTTCCAGCAAGAAGGGCTATACCTCCTACCTTTTGTTTCAGCTGACTTAAGTTCCTACCTTCTTTTACAGCTAGGTGAGGTTACCTTTTGTGACACCCTCATAGAATGAAGACCAACTATTCAAAGTCAATTTTTTATTTCTTTGTTTAAGTCTCCTGCTCTCTATACTATTGAATGAACCCAGTCTTCTGAACTTACCTTTCACTCTTGTCACTCTTAGGTTCTTTGCTGTTACTACTGTAGCAATTACTTTCATAACATGCATAACTGACCATGTGACTTCTTTGCTCAACTAGCTGGCTCTTCCCTGTAATTTATCTTTATCTTCTTCTACTCTTGCACACTATGTGTTTTGCCTTTAATTTGAGGCACTTCCTGGTTCCAAAACCACCATGCTATTTCCAACCCAGCCTTTGTTGGAAGTGTTTAATCTTTTGGCTTCCCTGGGCTACACTGGAAGAAAAGGAAATGTCTTGAGCCACACATAAAATACACTAAGACTAATGATAGCTGATGAGCCAAAAAAAGGTCACACAAAAAAAATCTTACAATATTTTAAGAATTTGTGTTGGGCCCCATTCAAAGGGATCCTGAGCCACAGGTTGGACATGCATTGCACTCCAACTTGCTGCTGAAGATTCAATTTTGGTACTGCTTCCTTTGCGAAGAAGGTCACCTCTATCCCTGGGTTAATTTTCTTTACCTCTATTTGCATGGTCTTGGAGCACTGTCTAAGGAAACACAGCTTGCTGTAATTACTTGTTTCTGTGTCTTCCTTCACTGGATTCTGAAAGGAGCCATCTTGTTAGTATCCCCAGCACTTAACTTGGTACCTGCAAGTGGTTTTTGTTCAATAAATATTTGTAGAAAAATAAATACATTAAATAGTTTAAGACATATGATGCTATCAATGAGATAGAAAAAAAGTTGCATAAAGACGAACACAATGGGAAAATTATACTTCTTATAGAAATTCTTAAATGGTGCTGAATTATTCTGGGAATTCCATACCAATTCTATGGCAATAGATATTTGTGAGTGAAGAATGTCTGTAATAAACTGATTGTAAAAATATACCTGAATCTTCACACCCAACCCCATGCATACATTTTGCTATAAAACTTTGCAACTCCTGCAATCAAGAGGTGCATCTCTTTCCCTACCCCTTAAACCTGGGCCGGCCTCATGACTTTCTTTAGCCAACAGAAAGCTGTAGAAATGACTGTAGCCCTGTTCTGAGCCTAGACTTCCAATGATCTTGCACAATTCTACCTGATCTTTCAAAATCCTGCCACTACGTGAGAACAAATTCAAACTCTCCTGGTGAAGGATGAGCAACCACATGAAAAGGAGATGAATCATCCCTGCTGAGGTCTTCCTGGACCACCCAGTTCTCAGTGGACCTGCCAGTTGGTTGCAGATACAGGTGTAAGCTGAGACCACTCATCTGAGTCCAGCATAAATTGTAACCAACAGAATCATGAGCTAAGTAAATAAATGGCTCTTTTAATTATGGTTCTTTAATTAACATTATGGGATAATGTTATATGAAAATATATTTACCAGTAATAATCTATTTTTATCTTATTTAATAATTTATTTTTTATTCACACTATTTCTTGAGCACATTCTATGCTCATACGTGGAAATCAAAGTTTCAGGCTTTAATGGGATTCACAGGTAAATAAGATATAGTCCCTATGTTCGAAATAATCTGATAAGACTCGTAGGAGGAAGTGGACAAATACATATGCAAGACAATTAAATGCTGAGTTTAGCGCAAGATTCCAAATAGATGTGGTAGTAAGTGCAGGTTTAAGATCCCAACTCCTAATTGATTGATGGTAGATTATTCTCCAACAAGAGGAAAAGAGTATGGAGTGACCTTTAAGCACAGGAATCTTCTTTAAAATGAGTTCCAAGTGGGATAGTCTGTGTTTACTGAAAGCAATAGACCATCTCAGCTGCTCAGCCTCCTCCAGTACTGAGGCTAGGAGTGGGAAGTATCAATAAAATGCTGTCTTTTATCATGTTCCAGAATTGAAAACAATTATTTCACAGTACAAATTAAACCAGATGTATACTAAAATTTTAATACTTTTTTGTTGTTGTTTGTTTTTGTTTGTTTATTTGTTTTTTTGGGTAGCTCCCTGGCTAGGAATTGAACCCAGGCTGCGGCGTTGAGAGTGCTGAAGCCTAGTTACTGCACCACCAGGGAGCTCCCTTGAAGTTTTTTTAAAGGCTCCACAACTCTGAATTTCATCTTGAGTTGATTTAAATACAAATTGTAAGACTTTTTGTCTAAAGAGAGATTGATTGATATGAAAAAATGACTCTTACTTTCCAACAAATGTCAAATATCTTAGGACTTCCCTTACACTGTGGTTTTCTAAGAATGGTTTTCAGTGACCAGGGTTTGCTCCTAGAGCAATGTTGAACACATAGTAGGGCCTCAACAATAATTGTGGACTTGAATGAACTTAAAGGCTTTCCTTTTTTGTCAGAAATAAAGAATAACCATTTGATTAACTTTGTTGGTTTTGTATTTCAGTAACCTTTTCTGTATCCTCATGATTAGAGAATGGAATAGTCTGGCTTAGTTAAATAGTTTAACAAAGAATTAATATTTTAACTTTATATAGTTGTAGTTTACCTATTAAAAATAACCAGAACTCTGTAGAAACGCTAACACTGAAATAATAGTGAATTTGACTTTTGTTACAGTCACCAAACTTCATTGTCTAACACTATAAGCAATATAGTTTGGGGATTTCTGGATTTTTCATATTCCATGGAATCCTGAGTTTCCTACAAAAGCCGTACAACCAGAAATCAAACTATAAACAATCCTGAATTTTTCACTTTTATTTTATTGTTTTATGTAGTAGCACATGGTATTTAATTGTCATAATTGGAAGTTAACATGTAATGTAGAATGTCTCTTCTATCTTGAAAAGAATTTATTATCTCCAGATGTGTAACAAAACTTTTATGTTTTTCTATTTTGTCTGTAACCATGTAGTCATACATACCACAAATGACATTTTTTAAAAAGATTCATTTGGAATTAAAATAACTTAACAGAGAAAGAGTTCAAATATAATTTAGCACTAAGTCAGAAAGTCAAGTCAATTTATACATAGCTAGCTTGAAACTCAGGCCAAAACAAAGAGATTTCTGCCATTACAACCTGGGTTTGCAATAAAGGTAGATAGTGGGATAGATCTCTCTGCTTTGTGAAGCTAGATCAAGCGATACTTATATTATTTTGTGAGAAACAATTAGGGAAAAAAATATGGGTGTTGTATTGAAGTTAGTTGATAGAGTAAAGTTCCAGGAGGCACCAGGTTAAGAAAAAAGTACAGTTGTCATTATTATCTCTACTTTCAAGTTCTCATAAGTCAGAGACAGCTGGGAACTTCATTCAGCCAACCAACTAACCAAGCAACAGCTCAATGAACAATGTTCTAAGCATGTTAACACTGCGTATGTCCCTAACTTTCTCCCAAACCCCAGCAGGTTAGGACAAAGCCAAAGCTCTTCAAACACTCAGTGAATAGTCGTTGAGTTTAGATGAATTAAATGGTGTATATGACTTAGCCACTAAGTAGCTGTGTATCTTTGGGTTATGCCTTGAGCCTCTCCGGGGCTCTTAAATGTGACAACATTTTGAGTTATAAAGTTATAAATCTTCTTGGGACTCACAAATCATCCAAGTCAAAACATGGTCTTTATTTTCTTTGGGACCAAGTATCCTTTTGAGGCAGCAAAGGAAATAACCTGTACATTTGCAGGCTGTACTGTTGCTCCATTTATTTGTATGTTACCTAACATGACCTTAAGAATGTGTGAGTCCTCAAGAAACAATTGCTGATTATTTGATGCCTTGTGATTTATTTCTATCAGCACTTACAGAGTATGACCAGGCATGGCCACCACCATCTAGAGGAGTTTAGCTGGCTTTTGCTTCTCCTCAAAGGTCACATAGTGCATAAGGTTAGAGCCAATAGTGCTGTTACTGCTTGTGGATGTAACCCTTAATGGTTTTAATGAGGGTTATTTAATAGGTATACTCATTATCACATATAAAGTAAGCTTACCTTTTTAAAAACATTCCTGAGAAGCTCTTGAGATAAAATGTTGGTAGCATTGTAATGATGTGGCAAAAACTTTGTGCTGGACCCCCACATGCTATTATAAGTAAACAGAGGATTTAAAAGTGACATTTATGATATGAGTTTTTCTTGTTTCTTACCTAATTTAATCTTCATGATAAGCCTAACACTAAACAAGTAATGAATGCAAACACAAATCATTTTAGATACTTTTAAATGTATGAGGACAATACAAGGTGATGTGATAGATTGGCTGGGGTATCAGCAGGGTCTCTCTGAAAGGTTACAATTAGGGTTGGGATCTAACTTGCCGAAGTGGGGCAACAAGGATTTAAACTTAGTACTCTCCTAGTGTTAGATCCTCTAATGATAATATTTATTTTAATAACATTTGCTATGGACACTAAAGTTCTAAAATATCTATAGTCATAACAGAAAAATCCAAGAAGTCTGTAAATGCCTATATCCTGCTTCACTTTGAGATTATTAGGGTTAAATAAAAAATAAAAAGAATGTGAAATCTATAAAGATTTATGTACACTAAAGCTTTCATCTTATTGTGTGCCCTTGCAGTCCAGCATGGGGTGCATGCCAAGAGAGGAAAACAAGAAAAGGAATAAAAAGTGCATGCGATTTCAATTGAAAAAATGAAGAGTGTTGTGATTCAGCCATAAATAAAAATGTTTAGAGCAATTTGCTTTATACACCCTCAAATGTTTTGAAGAAACAGCCTTCCAAAGATGAAAATTAAAATCATCAATAATCTACTCCCCAATGAAAATGATGGTTAATATTTTGTTTTATTTTTCTCAAGGATTTTTTCTATTGCATATTTGAATGAAACTAAATTCAGATTTGTACATAGACTTTTCTACTTAACATTTTATTATGAATACTTTTTCATGGTTATTTAAACTTCATGAAACATGATTTATAATGGCCACATAATAGACCATCAGATGGCTATACGTGAGTGCATTTCACCATTGCCCTACATTGAGCATGCAGCTCCATGCTTTTTTTTTTTTTGACATTTTAAATAATGCTGAAACGATGATCCTCATATGTATTTCTATGTTTGCTTATCTCATAATGTTCTTTGGCTAGATTTCTCCAGTGAAATAGTTGTCAAAAAATAAGTTCTTCTCATAGTAAAAGATATGAAATTTCATTTACAAAAGTGCTGGGGAAAAGTTGCTGGATAGTTTCAGGCTCTCTTGCAAAGTCAAGTTCGGTATCCTATTGAGAAGGTCCCAGTGAGTGTTGATGGTCTTAACTTATCAAGTCTGATAGTTATTTTTCCAGCATTCTGCTAATAATACCTTTATTTTGACCAAAATTTAAGTCCACATCCTGTGATAGTTGATATTCACAGAATAATACTGAGACACTGCAAAGTCCTAGTCAGTCATCAAAAATGAATCTTATGTTCAGTAGAGTTTTCTATTATATATTTATACTGTATATTACTTATATAGAATTGTATTTATAATTTTCTAACTCTTAAAAAATAATAGTTCTTTTATGTCTGTATTGTCTCTTTAGATTACTCATAATAATCAGTTAATCATAAAAGCCCAGTTCCTAAATCCAGGTTTAGAGACGGAGTCTATTACGTAGTATAATGCAGCTTGTTCTTACTTAATTAAGTAGGATAGGAGTGTTAGATGAGTCATACTGTCATTCAAGGCCATTTTACTTTCCCCAAATAAACTTTTCTCAATTTTATTTAAAACCTTCTTTATTTATATTGAAGTCTGTCAGAACAGCCATGAAACCTGTCAGATGGTCTTAAGGGATTAGCGAATTACAATTTAGCTGAAAAATGACAATTTTAGCAGATCAGTGTTCCCCTCTGGAGGCTAAAAATTATGCTTCGACTGCACTAAGAAGAGGGATGTTTATTTGAAATGTATCCAAAGCCTTGGAAACCCCTGGGTGGAAATCGTGAAGAAAAGGGATTTCCCACAGATTCCTAGTTCTCCTCTTTCTCACTTTCAGGTATTCTGGGGGCACAGAATAAAAAAACCCACCAGGCTGTACTGCCTGGGGCAGAAGCAGAGCAGCTGACGATGTGAATGAGGGAAAGGGAAAGAAAGAGACCGTAGAACCCTATTAGAGATAATCTGAATGTGACCAATATGTACATTCAAGAGGGAAAGGAAAGAATATTGTACCTTAACTAGGCATGTTTGGAATTATTTGTGATGTAAAAGAAAATCTAAATACATAGAATTAATCTTCAAACTACATAGATGATGACATAAAAGCAAGCATAAAATACCCAGTGTCATCTTCATTCTTTACAGTATTTGCATTAGGCAATGGTGAATGTGTATTTTATTCAATGAGCTTATCTCCAAGTATAGCTATATGAGAAATGATTTCCTTTAAAATAACCTATTTTATGTTCAAAACTTCTCTCAAAATCCAAGTGGAACGAAGCTTTAGGTCTTATAAGGTAGGACATAGCCTGTGATGGAAGGATTTTGAGTGGGAGCTTTCCACTTACTGATTTGGGACTTAAGAAAAGTCGACTCTCATTTCTGGACCTGTTATTTCCTCTCTTTAAAATGGGAGGATTGGAGTAGGTCATTTATGTTTAAGGTCACTTCTATTATGTGTCCCCTAAGCAACATTAAGCCCTAAAAGATATAGTTGCCTGATGGATCCTTTTCTCTATCTCATTGTTCTGCTTTCTCTCTCCTCCCCCATATTTTTCATTTATACTGGCTTGCATGTTTGATTTTTCTATTAGAGACAGAAAAATAAATTAAACTTATGAGTCCTCTTTCCCTATTGATTTCCAATGTGCTTGAGGGTAGAGATTTTTTTGTTTTGTTTTGTGCTTTTGCATAATGTCTGGTTGTTTTTCTGCACAGGAGGGTTCCCAGCCCTGATTTTAACTGACAGATCAATGTCTTTACAAGCTGCCCATGGAACATTGTAAATAGAATAAACAAATACATATGTAAGATCACTGAATCGCCATTGTTTAATTTGTAAATGTGGTCAACACTTGAGGTCGTATGTCCAGATTCTAAATCTTCCAGAATTCAGGGTTATTATTATCTTTTGCTACTTAGAGTTTTTCCAGTAAGCTCAACAAACCGCCCCTTTCAGATTTCCATTGTGAGCTGAGAGAAGTGCTCATGATTAAAACAGAAAAAGGAGCTGTGAATATGATCTCACTGGACCCTTAGGGCTGGCAGCCTGGAGAACTGCGTTCCTTATGCGTCTCTTCCCCGGCACAGGTGCTTCGCCTGAGGGTCACTGAAGGACCGAGCTGTAATTAACCAGGATTGCCACTAGAGGTCAGTGCTGACCATTCACAGAGACAGTGAAGCCAATATTGGCCGTTGGACTCAAAAGCCCAGAGTTAGAAGATTATCTAACGTTTCTTTGTGCCATTGGTTGAGATTAAATGGATGCTGGGTCCATTATGAACTGTGTGTTATGTGCAGCCTTATTTGAACTGATTTTAACTTGACTGATGATTGTATTCAGGTATATTATTCAGGGTTATTTCTCATTCCTGGATAAAAATCGGCTGTTTTAGTAACTGCTACAAATTCCTGCTTTTGAGATACCTCAGTAGGTTCTCAGTTTTCCTTCTTTCTCCTTTTTAAAAATGTTATCATCAGCATGAATATATAAGTAAATGTAAGGTAAATGTAGAGGGCAGGATGGTGGTATCTAAGCTACTTTGGTAAGGTTCTTGTATTCCCGCACAACATAAAACACATCTCTACTTTTCTGATGTGGAGGCTGTCATTCTATTCCTAGGCATTAGTCCTTTGGAGCCAAACCAGTTGTCTACAGCTCTTCCTTCTACATCTGTTTGTTAGTTGCATGTCATATGATAGGAACTGTGCCTTGATCTTGAGTTTCAAGAATTCACTTATTTATGTATTTATTTATTGTTATACTTATTGGGGTGACAGTGGTTAACTGTCCAGATGTGCAATCCTACAGTGCATCGTCTACATGTTGTGTTATGTGCTCACCACCCAGAGTCAGTTTCTTTTCATCACCATGTATATGACTTCCCTTCCTTCCTTATTTTAAATACTTTCCAAGAGAGGTAATACTGGGACATGGTTTCCAATTTATATTTACTTGACAGAGATAAACATTTGGCTTTTTATTGTACTTCAAGACCTATTTTTCACTGGCTGTGAAAGCAGAAAGAACTAACTGTCCTACTCTATATGAAGTCACCTTGTGTATATTATCTCATTTAAAGCTTACAGCAAGCCCCGAGGTAGAGATTGCTTATTATCTGCATTTTCCAGATGAGGAAACTGATGTTCAGCATTTGAAGAACTTGCTTAAAACCACACAGCTTATAAGAGAAAGGGCCAAGATTTGAATCCAGGTCTGGTTTTCTCCAAAACCCATACTATTTCTTAAGTATTGAACTGCATACTGTGCTATACCTAATAAAGTTATCGCCCCTCACCCCACCCTTCCCACTCTTTATTCTTGCTGGGCACCTTTGCATTAAATATGTTCAGGAGCTGATTACTTCTGCTATTTACTTTCTAGCTTGCTATTTGAATGAGAAAGTGTCCTGACCCCAATACATTTGTTAGTATAGTTTACTGTTATTTAGAGAAGGTCTATTACTGGGTCATGATGTGTGATTATTGGAGTGCCCTGCCAAGTCTCCCTACAGTTAACTGAAACTCTAAAAGCTGAAGGGCCACACTATGAACCCTACCATAATAACATACCATTGACAGGGTGGTTTAGACAATAGAAATTTATTTCCCACAGTTCTGGTGGCTGGGGAGTCCAAGCTCAAGGTGCCAGCATAGTAGGT